>LUCM01005629.1:10119-67050 GCA_008360955.1 Fasciolopsis buskii | reverse complement strand
CTCTCACTCTTCCCCCAACTGCACGCTATGTCTTCTGACCGTGGAATTTACCCCTTACACTGTATTTCTATTTGTGTATTAAAAAAGAGCGCCGCAGACTGCGACATTGGGCTGTATCTTTGATTGTCTCTAACCATTACCTCGAGGAAGCTTGTAGATCCCAACCCAAATAGTCTAACTGTACCTACACAGGCCAGTCAACTGGTCAACGCCTCCATACTTTTCTCCAATGTCATCAATTGACTACCTCAAACCACCCTCAAACCATCACCTGTCTCGCGCAAAGTGTTAAACGAGGCGCGTTTGCGTGAGCTGCACGAAACAGCTGCCCAACACCTCAGCTTATCCTGATTCAGTGTCTGTTCTCTTAAATGCCAAACCCTAGGACCCAGCTACTTACTCCTGACTTCTGAGTTACTCACAAAATTCTCCCATCATATTCTACCCAATAAGACGATGACAAATGCGATCAAACACCAAACGTTATTCTTTCAATATCTCTCTCTCAACGGAGAGACCCACCTTCGAAGCCCAGGTATGCGTATTTGGCTAATTTCGACTCAGAATCGTTTCGTTCCTTGTTTCGGGTTCGCCGGTCCCAGTTCGGGCGCGGTGGGCCCTATTGCCATGCTAGAGAATGATTTCTAACAAAGCATGAAATAGCATGTACAGTGCTTCCATTGGTTTCTTTATGGTTGAGTGAGCGATGATATTCATGCTTGCGTAATTAGTATTTACATGATAAATATTTCAGACTTCACAAAAGTGATAACATGAGTGCCAGCGTTTGGGGTTCACCGCCGCATCTTTCAGTATCTTCAGCCAATTAGTCAACGGAACTTTGGGATTATATTATATCGATTATCCCCTGTTTTTACTGCCGGTTTTCGCTGTGGAATTTCAGAACGTGGAATGTATGGAAAGCGCTGATACCAGCCTCTCTCCCAGTAAAACAATTAAACCAAAAATAATGCGCGAAAAAGGCATCTGTGATCTGATTGTCTATTTGTTACCAACAGGTTTATACGAACAAAGGATAAATGACTTCTTTTATCTTTAACTGAAAATCATCATGAAAGATTGCGCACGTACGCACTTATGTGTTTTCCAAAAGACAGTGCTCTATACTAAACAACAGTATCATTACAGAAACATTCATTGAGGCTGTTGTTAAGTCGGAGAAAACATGAACCTACACACACCAAGGTGCTATGGCCTAAACCAAGGTTATATCTCAAGCATCGTCTCATCAAACAGGGAAAGGAACAAGGAACAGTGGAAAACAAGAAGGTTAAACAACAAAAAAGGAGAAAGGTTTTGAGTGCGAGAATGCCACTGACTGTGGCCTTACAACCTTATAACACGTATGGCACCCAAATCATACCACTACGGGGTAGTCTCTCGCAGACCCCAACCAATAGTCTTAACTTACCTAACACAGGCCAGTCCGCTGGTCAGCGCCCCCATACATTTCTCCAATGTCATCAATTGACTACCTCAAACCACCCTCAAACCATCACCTGTCTAGCAGAACAGTGTAGAACGAGGCAGCTGTTTCGTGAGCATGCACAGAACATGTCCCAACCACCTCAGTATTCTGTATTCTCAGTGTCTGTTACTAAATTGCAAACCCTAGGACCCAGCTACTTACTACCTGAATTCTGAGCTCTACTCCACAAAATTCTTCCGTCTACTCATTTATTCTACCTTACATAACATTACAGCCGATGAAAGACATCGCAACGAAGCAATCACGGGATCAAAGTCAAACCACCCAATAACCCGTATTCTCTCAATTATACTCTCTCTCGGAACTCGGATGGTCGCACTCTTCGAAAGCTGGTTTGAACAGACCTAAAATGCCGAGATGACTCCGGTACGGCCAGTGCGAGTTGCAGCAATTTTTATTTGTGGCCTGACCATCTGGTTCTGACTCGACACCAAGATCACTCCTCGCCAGCCATTCTCCCTCTCTTGTCGGCGTGACCACAGACTGAGTGAAAACAAGGGCGAGCTCGGACTGAAGCATGATCTGAGTCCACAGGTGTGGACCAGAATGATCAACAGTCGTCGAATGATCCGCGCCACCGGTGACTGATGACCATTTGGTCTACCTGAATCTAGCCAGGTGAGCCGTTGTCGCTTTTTATCACAAAAATTAATGGTTACCAGAATTTTCTATGGTCAGACCTTAGTTTGATGAAACGACCTTCTTCTTCGATGCAATCGAGAATAGTACAGTTGTTTCAGTTTAACTTGGGACTGTGCGAACGTTTGCTAAAAAGCTAATCGCCCATTCGTGCAACCAGCCAAAGGCGACAAACATTTGGTAACTTCAATATCATTTTTGTAGGGTAAACGAGTAAGGCCTCGGTAAATACTGTTAAAATTTGGGTTTTGGTTCGGAAGCCATGAATTAAGAGGAAATAAAGAGATTTTTAATTTCATGGAAGTCATAGCTGGCCTTTGGGCAGGGGACTACCTCGGTGCCCAGTCCGATGAGGACGGCCGATTTCCACAGCTCATTTGTGACCATTTGATTAAAAGGCCTGACTTGAATAGCGTCAAAGCAAACTAGGGCATGTGCAAATCATCGTGAGTAGGGTTTCAGCACTCCATTTTGTATGTTTTTTGGACACTGGACCAAGGAGTCTAAAAGCCGCTGCTTTCCAGTAGGTCTTATCGAGTTTGGATTTCGGCTTTAGATCTCTATGTCCAGATCAGATGATTTACACACGATACGGAATCGTAGCAACTACAAACCTGAACGGAAGGTCTAAGTGATTGTCATACGCCCCAGCAAACGGGGAAAGTTGAAATTAGGCTGTTGCACATGGAGGCGATCAGGTGTGTGGCCTGAAATGAACACCATGGAAGAGCCAGTGGGTCCCGACAGACTAAGCAGATTAAACCATAACTCTCGACCGTACAGGCTGAATACAATCATTTTGATTTTGATTGACGAGTTTAGCTACCGCCCTTTTTAAGTTCAAAAAACTAGATTATTCCGGCACATTTAGGACCTGATGCTAATCAAAGAAATCATTTTTCACAATGGTGTGTTTTCTTTTGTTCATCGTTTTGCAAATTGTCACTATTGGTAAAAATGCAATTAACGTGAATGTTTTGCGCTACATTGTCTGTAGTAATTTCAGATGTGCATCCGATTGTGCCATATCATTGTAAAAATTTCTGGCAGTTATAAACCATTTATACAATTGCAACTTACGGGATTAGTTCTCTCACTTTCAGAGGATACTCTAAATGCAAAAATCAAAAACGCCGTTTAAAATACCTTGTCCATGACCACTTCATTACATCTGCAAACATCCACGCTGCAATCAGTGTGATCTTTTCTTTTACAGTCTGTAAAAATAACCCATTAAATGAGAGATAACATGGAGGTGAATGATAACGGGTGTAAACAGGGCTTGGAAGGCAATAAACGACTCAGTCGTTTTGACATATTTTGTTAGGTATGGCTCACGTTATTGGTTTTCATGGAGTTCTGATTGCTGAACTTGGCACCTAGATAGCACACGTTTCATCATCAGCCGGAGTGCCGTTCTGAATGCTAATATCAGCGACCAGGAACGAGTGAAAAAGAAGTAAATGATCCACCTACCAAAACAGAGTCACGGTGCTATCAGCACAGGTCGTGTTTAACTTGGAGGCTGATTAGAACCTCTGCGTACTTTGGAAACCTTGTATTTCTATTGTCTATGATCTTAAACGATTTTCTTGGAGTCAGTTGGTACTTTTGCTGAGTAGTGTTGCACTATCTTAGACCTAAGCGCTTTTCATTAGAATGAGGTGATCATCTGAACGGACTGTTCGGTCCGTTTTGTTACGGCACCGGATTCTGTTTGGACATTTGGTGATGGAATTGTTTCCGTGTAGTGCGCAAACAAGGAGCTGATCATCCACATCCTAACTGATAGACATTTGAATTTGGTGCAGCCGAAGAGCTTCTGTTATCCCGAGGGCGTTGGCATCGGTATCGTTGTAGGTAGGGCGATTGGGTGAGCCCTTTGCGTTTGATGACTTAGTGCTGTCGTTTACTAAGTACTACTGTTCATACTAGTTATACAAATAGCGTCACCATCGTTCAGAGGTAGTTGAGAGAAGACTTACGATTTTCGTATATATTGCAACCTCTGGATATGGGTTGGTCTGTGGATTGTTTCCAACTGAATTTGATATCGTGTTTTGTTAAACTTCAGTGTTTTGTTTAGTTTTTCTGTGCAACCTGTTACTTCTTGTGTGCTTATTTCAATTCCTCTGTAAAACAGTGTTCAAACAGTAACCCCACCCCTATACGTAGTACGGATATCACGCGGACAGTGTTTTTTAACCTACTCTTTTAATTGACTCATCTGGCAGGGAAAAGGTCCACGTTGGGAAAAGAGATTTGATTATCTCACGCTCCACCCACCCCCCAACATGTTACAAGTTCCGGTGGGGATTAATGACATTCCCAAACTACACATCTGCATTGTCGGTGCTTACGCAACCGATGACAGCCATCAACACTGCTTTTTCAGTCGAAAGGTATTTTATCTGGAGCGATGTGCGGTTTGATGGAGTGGGGTAGTTCGTCATGATATCATCAACTGTCGTTTGCAAAATCGACATCAAGGAAGCTAATCACCGTTCACACATTAACCTAGGAATTTAACCGCTTACGACAAGGTCATATATTTTCTCTCCTTCTATCTGATTTTCCATAAAAGCTGATCCAACTCCTGTACTTGTTCTGCATTGCTTTTCTTGATTATTTAGCTTTCGCCCCCAATAAAAGCTGCCTGCTGATTTCCTTATGGTTTCTTCAATGCCTCAAGTTATTTTAGCACAACTTCTGTGTTGCATTGCTATTGTGTGTGAGAGAAGCCACTAGAAAGTGAGTACTCAACCGGTACTTCTGGTTTTGGCTTCAAACATTCTGCTCATCATATCTGTTATGCTATTCTTTCAGTATACAGTATATTAAATTCTTTTTTGCCTCTTAGTCACTTAATTTATCGATTGGCTTTTGCGTTGAAGTTTATGATGCAAGCGCTAGCATAGTCTTGTCCCACCTGTGCTTATTGGTTTTTCGTTTGAGGAGCGGTTATTTCAGTTAACTTTGGCCTGGATAAATCTGTCAGTAAAACCCAAATACTTTAGAGCTACTTCATTAATTGCTTCGAATAGGCAGTTTGCTTTCGGCAACGGCAATTTGAGCTGACACTAAACAGTTCTCTTTGATGATGAACAAAAGAACGATCTTTATATCAGGTTCTGGATTACGGATGGGGATGTGGAGAACTCTCGTAACCCTTACTTTGCTTTGAGAGCCAGACACTGGCCTGAGAGAGATTGAAAATATTTCTCAAAGACCTAGGGTATATTAGCCATTAGAAACTTGCAATCTCTGAGATCATGTGCTCTTAGAAAAGTTTCGTCCAAATAGGTCAGAGTGTTACTGTAAGATACGGAACTGGTGCTAGCTTGAAGGGAATTAAGTGCTTCTTGATCTTCAGCTGGCAAAATGGGCTGGAAAACTCAGGAGTCTAATCCAAGTCAGTGTATTCACCAGTATGCGACACTTGGACCATCGGAATCGGGATAGCAACGAAACTCCTGGTCTTTAGTCTCCAATGTATCCCCAGTTAGTCACGTTCAAAGTCACTAGCTGAATTCCATGAGGCGAGCCGTTCTTGTCAATCTTTTAAACGAGTCTTCATTAAAGTTTTGAGGAGCAAGCGCTTTTAGTCACTCTTTTCACCCCCGTCTGTCCACTAACAGTGATAGTGGCCATCAATACGTCCATTTTAACAGAATGTGTTCTGGTTCAGTTTTTGTTGTGCCGGAACTGTGGCATTTACTTATTTAAGCCTCAAGCTACAGATTTGTTTTCCAGTCAGTTTTGACTCGGGTGGTTTCACAGCCGTTTCCAAAATAATAGTGAGATTAGTCAGCATCAATTTGTTGAAAGCAATGTGTCCTCAGTCAGCCTAGCCTTTGGAATAGTACGGTCAAAAAAGTACACGAAATCGGTCGCTTGGATTTTGTAAACCATAAGTGGTGAACATTCGCTTTAATCACGGATGCCATACTTACTGATTAAGATCGTTTGTTTGCGAATAAGGTGACCTAAAGTGGTCTACAGTAGGATCGTTTGTTGTATTTTGAGAAATAGGAATCACATGATCGATTCTATCGATTAGAAGAAATAGAAACTGGAAATCCCTAGCTCGGTCAAATCCCGAAACGGGTGTCCTAAGAGCGACACGGCACGATGAAAGCGTCAAAATTATTACTTCAAATCCCACTGGACTGTTCACTGGCTTGCAGTTTTCTTTTTTTGGTTGCTGTAATCTAAATACTTTGTTCATCGCTGATATTTCCTCTAAAGATATTTCAACAAAGAATGATTTTAGCAACATTCAGTAGGATAGGAAAACTTGACATTTTTGATCCATCAATGAGGTTAGACTTTATCGCCCTCCATCAGTGTGGTGTATACCGGGTTCAGTGTATAATATTTTACTCTTCGTCATGGAGTTTCGCCTTTTCTAAAATAAACTATTTGAAGAAACAGGTCATACTACTACTCAAACGACTGTAGTGTGCACTGGGTCAGTAATATACAGAAATGATTTGAGCATTCCTCCTGTAAAACCGAAAACCTAAAGCGGTTTGACCTAAAACTCAGTAAATCTCTGGCCTTCATGCTGCACAATCAAAAAGAATAAACAGCAACCAAACGATTTCGTCTTTTTTAAATCTTTTCTGTTCACATTTCCATTTTTACTTGTAACATGATAATCAACTGAATTGCATAAAATTTGCAGTCTTTTCCATTGTGATTTCCGTTTGCTTGGACAACAGTAACTTTCTGCGTTGCAAGGCCGAACACCCACGGGATCTGCCTTACAAGTTTCACATATCATTGAATCTCCTACCGAATATTCTATTTTTAGCCTGGTACGCATGCTACTTACAAGTAGTTAACTGATGTGATCGTTAATTTATTTTGAAAAAGACTAGCCATGGGGCCTCTACCAACAGCAGTGTCACCGATATCATGGGGTTTAAAATAACTTGTGAATATCAGGACCAAATGATGTAACGAGTGTGTCGAAAAATCGATGCGCCATGTATTGGTTCTTAGTTGTGATTGATATAATATTAATAACAGTGTTGTTGGTAGATGTAATGCGCCGACTTTTCGACTACCGTGGGTGGTCTTTCTCAAGGCATGTTTTGCAATCAAATGACTGAGGGAACGTTCACATGCCAACTGATCAATAGCTTATTGTTAAAATTCACCCCCGTAGGTTTCTTTTTCCTCTCTTTTCCTTTGTACAACGCTGAATATCCGGAAGCATTCCCAAGAAGTGGTATCAGAAATGTCATTTGCGTAGTTCTTCCTGTGGTTTCCCAGTAATCACCTGAAATGCATTTTGTATTGTTCCACATTCAGTTCTGCATCCTAAGTAGCAGTTCCTGAATTTCTATAACGGTTTTGAGACGACTCAATCAAACAGATTTAGACATAACTAAGTAATCTTTCCGTGGTCTCGTACTTCTAAGCCACAGTTACCGTTGTCGATGACGATGACGATAAAAATAATAATAATATTAATAATAGTAATGACTTGGATAATGATGATATTACTGATAAAGATGAACTTGGAATTGGATAGGAAAACTTTCCTGAAACACAGTTTATACACAGTGTATTATAACCTTAAAATGATTGCAGTTGTATCGGAATATGCTACAGTAACTCAAATAAATATCGTACATGCATGATGTGCAAACATTGCGCTATACTATCATAAGCGAACTTGGTATTGTATTGCTTCCTATGAAATATGTAGAACACTTTTGGGACAACCTCTGGTATTTGATCACATGGACATCACCGGAAAGCTTTCCCATAGACAAACATCTCAAATGAACTGTTTTGGGGTTCATTTCAGCGAACCACAGCTTAACAGTCATGAGATGTTCTCTTTCTAGGGAGCAGATTGCAGGATGGTTATTTTATCTTTAGCTCCTAAGACTGACATGAGCAAGTGCTCCATCATTTTAACACAGCACATCCCGCCGTCCAGAACAACAAGCAGGAAGAAGATAACAACACTTTCGCTTTTTTAAGTATAGAGCTTACAGGATTCGACCATGGATCAGCAAGGAAATACATAATAGTAAAGGTGCTTTTATTATGACGGCCTGGAAATAATATAAGTATACGATTAGCCTAAGTGAAAACGCATAATCCTCGCGTCACACGAAACGCTCACACTAAAGGGTCCAAGGTTAAAATTATTATAAAGAGAATCGCAATCGAACACGCCTACTTACTTTTGATATTGCACAAACTTGTGATGAAATGCATGCAAACCAAATGCCAAGGCAATTGAAATGATTGCTTCTGTAATGCTGTATGTGATCGATCTTTGTCGGTTTTCGGTGGAGTGCCGCTTCTATTGCTACCGTGAGCTCGTATAGTGATTAGAATGTCTAAGAACTGTAGTGTACCCATATTTTCCTTTTCTCGTGGTGCTGATCCCGAGTACTTGTAGCCATATATCCAAAGCCTTACCGACGTACGTCAGACTGAATCGTCTGTGGTTCCGATTTGATATTTCAACGGAGATAAATTATGTTGTGTATTATACCGCCGTCGGCTCAGTCGTGCCGTATGGTTATGGGACATGAGCACTGCTTCCCGAAGATGTCCGTCGTTGACAGATTTTCGACCACTGAGGCCCTCTTAGTATCACTAGCACTGGATGGAGTGACTGCGTGGGCAATTTGCAAGTTAGGAACCGAGTACTGCATACCGATTTCGAGAATATTCTATCACGACTCGTCTAGGTTGGTAGACTTCGTTGGTTAGGTCACGTGTTGCTCATGACGAACACTGGCCTATTATACCGCATCTTACTTTCTGTGGTAAAACAACGCCGGGTCAACAGATGATATGGTAGGGTGGAATGAGAAAATGTATGGCCTGTCTATGGTCGGGATCCGAAAGTACCGTTAATTAGCTGGCTGGTTAAGAAGAGAGGTATTACAGCCAACCCTGAACAATGCCATTCGTGTTGTCACTTTCTGTCTAATCAGAATGACTGCAAACATGTTTGAAAAACTGGATTGTATTTGGGGTGTTGGCTACTATGGCATTCTCTTCTTTCTACACTCATTAAGGCCCAGTTCTTGCCCAACTTACATATCCATTCTGCTTATTGCAACCTGCAACTTTGGCAGAAAGGCAACGATCAGTCGTGCTTGCCATGCTGTTTAATGCTGAATGACAGTGATGATGACTAGTTTTTTGGCGGGATTCGTCCACTTTGGAATTCTGGAGCACCACGAGCGTGTTACCTGTTTACCTAATCCACAGACATGACAGAAAAGCATAAACTTCAAATAGTTTCGTGATTATACCTGCTAGAAGACCCGAAAGTCGCTACCCATTAAGTGTACACTTTGTTTGCTTGTTTCTTTGTCTTATTCTAAATAGGCTCAAAGATTCAGTCCCTAAATTCAACACGCCTTGCGCTGCCGTTGTCGTTCTCTTTGAGGAGCTGGTATCTTTTTGTAGCACGTGGGATTCCTTCCAGTAACTCCTTTCTTCAAATAGACTAAAATCATTGTGAATCATATAATGTTAATGACACAGCGTTGTTGGTAGATGTAATGCGCCGACTTTTCGACTACCGTGGGTAGTCTTTCTCAAGGCAAGTTTTACAATCAAATGACTGAGGGAACGTTCACATGCCAACTAATGTTTAGTTCTCTGTGTGCGTTTGTGAGTGTGTGTACTTTAAACTGTGGGTCGGGTGAGAGAATAGTTGTCCTTCTCTCGCTGTGGTGGTGGGGCCAACTAGCGTGGTGACCTTTGGAATGTTTGCTCCACAAAGATGTTAGGGCTGTCCATATCTCCGAAATCTCTGCTCCGTCGTTCCAATTGATGCTTGTGGGGTGGGGTCTTATCGCCAGAGCCTCGGTAAATTTACCTTCAGTGCAGGTTCTGAATTCACGTTTGAGTACTTTTGTGTTTTCATAATCGATGTTGTGTCTTGCTGCTATGGCATTCAGAGCAATGGCTGAATCGCGCTCAAGTTTTGATAAGGTCGCCTTATCCGAAGGTCTTCACTTTTCTTTCCTTCTGTGTTCTGTTATCCGTGTCATCAGGTGTCTGCTGGTCTGTCCAATGTATTCTGCTGGGCATTCCTTGCAACTGATTTTGTAGATGCAGTTGTCTTGGTCTTGCACACAGATTTGATCTTTAGCCTTTGACAAGTGGCGCTTTAAAGTGTTGTCCATCCGGGAGAAAGTGTGAATATCAAAGTCACCGAGAACAAAATCATCATTTCGTCTGCCTTTATATTGCAATTGTTCTATTTTACAATAAACGGCTGAACTTTTGGTACCTGTGCTGTCTTCTAACAACAATGGACGAAGAAGGCGGAATTGATATTTGGGTAACTGGTGATTTGGGGACGTTGTCGTTCCGAAAATCGGCGATAGTAAAAATTGAGGTTGTGTAAACTCGGCATTCCGTTGAGGCTTGGAGTTGAAATCTTTGTCGGTTTGAATCGGTCTTAGACTACTGGCACGCAAAATGGTAGGTATCTGACAGTTTCTGTTGAAACCAGCAAAGTTTAGCGGACTATGCTTCACTTTTTTTCTCTTTACTCTGGCCAATTACCTATCCTTTTCGGTGATCTACTGACCAGGCAAGCAAACAACATTTTAGTTCTTCCCATATCTGAGAGTAAATTTTTATTTCTCAAACTCCTTGGTTCTTTATCGGCTGAAGCTCCACGGCCTTTTTCGTCCAATCTAGCTGTCCAGTTCAATCACAAAAAGATGTCGTTTTCAGCTTTTGAAATTACCGACTATAATTTAGTGGAAAATAAATGTCCCATTTTGTTCTATTAATTAAATAATTCCTGCGGCGGAGTCAGTAAACTATTTCGGGGTCATCATTTCGCACAATCTCATGCACCCCAAACCGTCTAAGTTCCTTACTTTCTAAAAGATACTATGATTAGCCTTTCACTTTCGACTCAATAAATATTTAAAAAATCTGAAAAATTATTGAACCATTCTCACATTCTTGTGCAATATTCAATCTACTTTCTTGTTCCCCTATACCGTTTGCTAGACTTCTCCGTAATAATTGTGCAGTTTTACGTAGGACTAGCAGAATTAAACCACGACCAGGGGGCATTCCAAGTTCCGTGTTGAATAATCACATTCTCGATGTGCACTTTGTTTTTTTTGATAAAATGCAGACAAACATTTTACCGGAAGCCACCTGCTTTGTATCGCGAAGATGGGATAAGACGTTCGTTCTGGATTTGACTTGCTAATCGACGATCTCTTCTATCTCCCGTTCCTGACTGTTGTAGAGAAAACAGCCAAAGTGAACAGACATAAACGTTTGTTTAGTAGACCAAAACGAGTAACTTGCATTGGTTTTATCTGATCAGCACTCAATGAACGATCAATTAGCTGGCTATTTTCACCCACTGTTCTTTACTAGCCCCATCAAATGGCGTTTTCGCTCCGTTTATCGATTGACACAGCCAATGAGATATCGAGGCAGTTGAGCCGGCACTCAAGAGGAAAGTGGGCATAATGATTCATGATCCGCTACTCTCGTACCACCCACCCTTTTAAAGCTCCAGTTGTTCATCTTCGTGCATGAATAACGATCTGTTGTCTATCTACCATTCCCTATCTTGCTAGATTTTTGTTGTAGTTGATTTTAGACGACTGACGAACCAGAAGTTTCCACGTTCGCCGCAAATAATGGGCTTTTTCTATATTCATTTGCTCTTAGACCACTGACTCCCAGGTCTTGGTACCAATATCCTTTCTAACTGAATGTAAGTCGATCCAATGTGGATCTTCCTGCAAATTGTCTTTCTAAAATGATCAAAATCTCATAAGTTGTCACTAACTTTGGAGACTTTACTTGTTAGCTGCCTTGTAGAGTCTCCTGAGACTGGCTGATGGATTCCTCTATGACTTAGTAACTATTTGATTTTCTTGTTATTATGGTGTGTGTCGAGACTGCGTTAATTTACCTCTGAGAAGATAAACCATTTAATTAATCCTTTGTAGCATGCCTGAAAATTTTGTCGCGTTGTCTGGATTGGTGCATGTTTTGCGAAGTTGCGACAGGGTTTGGTCCGTAATAGATCATTTAAATTCAGCATTAGAAGGGTGCTGTTTGATTTCCCCCTTTGATTGGGGTAAGACTCCAGTTCTTCCTAAGTATACGTGTGCATGCATGATGCGCCCGTTTACGTGCAGAGGTTGCCTACTCTAGAGTTTCATAGTAGGCAAAATCAAAGCGTAAAACACCACTGGTCAGTGGGTTTGGATCACACTCTTGTTTATTTCGCCCAGCGAGTAAAACCAACCTATTACAGTACATGTCATGTACCAAGCAACCTGCATCGCTGTTCAATATGATAACATACAGGGGTTGTAGCTGCGACCATTTGCAATGTGGGACTTCAGTTTCTGCCAGGTAAACGATTTATCCATGTTTGATCTATATTCAGTAATTGAATTATCTGCCAAATCATATATTGTTGTCTTTCCGTTATCATCCACTGTAAAACTGTTAATTCGACTGCCTATTTTTGATTCGTTCTCTAGGGAAAATGAAACAATTAAGGGTCTTTCATAGTGATAGCCTGTCTATTTCACTCCAGTTTCAGGGCTTCTATTACGTGGAGGACAAAGAAGACACCGAAAAGGGCGATTAACCAGACCACGAAGACCCTCTGGAAGATAAACTGCCTGAATGTATTGAGAGCAGATCTTGGGAGATCCCCGCACTCTGTGTAACACCCGATATACTGGCGTCTAAAGGCGAATAACACGTTGAGGGTCCTGTCTTCCTATGACTTCCCTCTCTCTGTCTCTGTCTCTTTTCATATGTTTGATTTACGCCATGACGGGATGAAGCTGCTGCTAAAAGTTGTTATATTCATTTCAGAACTCTCTTTGTTTGATTCTATGTGGTCGTCCGTGCGAGCCACAAGCACCCCGATCTTACTACGGATATACGTATGGATCACTTTTTGGAGTTATGCCGAATCTAATCAGTAACGAAACTTAATTTCTGCTCTACCATTGAAAGCGTTGTTCTAGACTTTCTCATTTCGAACACCCAAAATATGCAAGTAGCCTGACTACGCACTGCGCAAACCATTGAAGAACTGAAACATCCTCTGATTGCCCCAACCAATGTAATGTTTCACACCTGGTCTCCCACAACTATGATGAACTCTGTAGAGGTAAAACAAAACCTGTGCGAAAATCAAGCAAATTTATATGCAAGCAAACTTTCGGCTGAGTAATTTGCCATATACAGAACAGGAAAATGTTTGTCAAGAAGTTGCCAGTTATCTGTCGCGAATTACTTCCTTTCGACGGGTCATATAGTCTGTTTGAATCACTCCTTCAAGCCGCAATGATGCAACTGACAGTTAAATATCCTGACGTCCAAATTAGTTGCACTGACCAAATCGAAAGCTCCCTTAGTTCACGTCAGAACCAGTTTTTCAAACATTTCCCCTACTTGATACTCGTGAAATAGTGTCGTATGAACTACCTTCCTGTTTGTCAACAAAGACTTTACGTTGTTGATGGGTTAGCAAAGGCAACAGATTCTGATATCTTCAGTATTTTTATTCTTTTGGTTCCAACCAGCTAGATACTAAGGACGCAATATTCCAAAATGGCTATACCATATTCAGTTAAATTCAATGATACGATTGGTTGAAATTTCAATAGAACATCCGTCTAATTATCTGTTACTTGAGAATGACAAGACTAACTTAGCCGAGTTTGTATTGAGTCTACAATAGATGACCGCACCTGAGGGAACCCCGTTTAAAAACTGGTCATCATGCCGCTTCCCTCCTTTAATACACCTAAATTCCAGCTTCTCATCTTCCTCATTCCTTGGTTAACAGAAAAAAAGGATCCAATAATGATCTTTTCCCTTCCAACCCTTCCCGACAGACAGTGCACACATACCTTTGTCATCATCAGTCAAATACATCACCGTCAGCCGATCAAGCGAAATACCATAGACCACGTGTGACGCCGAATCGAAGTGCTAATTGAACCATGGGCATCACAATCCAGAATGCTAAACACCCAGTTATGGACTTCAGTACTGTTCTTTGTGATTAGGTCATAAAAACAGCGGAAAGGGTGATCAGACCCCATATTTATCGCTCCCGGAGTTGGAGTTGGCCAATTGAAATCAGATTCGGAAGCGTTTTGAATTCACGCCCCGCCATTAATGAGTAGTTCCAAATATCACGCACCAACAAGCAGAATATTAGCACACAAACAGTCAGACGCACGGACGGGCTTGGTCAACATCCGGCCTGTGGTTCAACTCGTTCGGAAGTCTAGTGCAAAATGAGACTCCGAAAATTCCAGTCTAAAAATAGTCACAAATCTCAACATCCCAGGTAAATCAAACTTGTAGAAACTGTGTATCTGAGTCTTCCGCAAAAACGAAGTTCATATATCTATTTGGTAATAACTACGCTTATCAAAACTCGAGTTCTGTCATACCTTTTGATTCGGCAAAAGCTCCGACAGAACCAGGGAACAGTGTGCTTAAGTGAGCTCGACTACATTCTGTTAGTTTCCGTTTACTTAATCCCGATACTAAGATTTCAGATTGATATTGGTATGGCTTAAACAATCGAAATTTTACCCATCTGATTGCTCAGGGCTGTCACAAGCTTGAAATGATTTAAACTGATTTCAACTGACTAAACTTGAATTGAGTAACACCTTAGAAAAGGAGGCCTCAAACTTCCCTGAAAACGAATACAAGAAATGTACCTCTCTAACCAGACGTCTGTAGTTTTTAGTTTGATCAGAATGAAATTTTCCCTGTTCTCCAGCCATTCATTTCGTACCTTAAAGATGGGAATACTGCGGATGGACTTTTTTGCGCTACCCTTCAACACGATACGCCTTATGTGCTGGCATGCGATAAATTAGAGCAAGACAAGCATACTGCTTTTGCACTGGGGACGAATTCTAAGCACTTAAATCATGGTCCACTAGACAACCAGTCTGAATGCAAACAAACACTTGTTCAGGATTTTTCACTGAGTTCAGCATCTTGGTTACACAATTTGTGTTATCCGTGAAAGAGAATGGATTCACGTATTTGTCAGACTTTGTCTGCTTTAGAATGGCCTAGAATTCGTTTGATTCGTTCACTCGTTCGATCACCGGCAATCAGAGAAATGGGTAAAGGCTGATGTGGACAAAGGACAATTCAGATTCCTTGAGACTTTCCGTCTTATTTGAAATCTATTCCGACAGATAAGCTGTTTGATCCTTCTTGATTTCAATCAACGTTCATTTAGAAAGCTGAACCATGCTTTCAATCGTTTTCAAACCACGCATTGATGATTCACGTGCTCCTGGTGGAAGTACGCAAATCTCGTCGTGTGGACAGAGCTGCCCTGGAAAAAGGAACCCCCACTGCGACAACCAGAAGGATTCTGACGCACTAACCAAAGACATGACATGTAATTGATGCCATTTTAGTTCCATATAGATCCACTGTAATTCCCGCTGCATTATGGTTGGCTAAATGTAAAAAGGTCAACTGCAGCAAGAGTTCGCTTCAATTAACTTAAGAAATTTTCATTACTGGCATGGCTCGCCATACCCTATTTGATGACCAATTCCTGTGGAAAATGTTTTATGGGACGATCTATTTCAGCGTTTCACTGTGCTAAGAATTATTTGGTTGATGACTAGATTTTCTAGTTCAAAATGGACCCTGAAATTTGGTTCCGTTAGTCACTCCCAAACCACTAAGTGCGGAACAATCGCAATGTTACGCGATCTAGACGGCCACAACTCTCTGATGACAATATATGATTCTTATGTTTCGCCATTTTAAACCCCAAAATCTAGGGTTGACAGCATCGTTTTCATTCTAAGAATCATGACACGGTAATGCAGCAAGGAGCTCATCCCCTTTAGTTGGATTCGCAGACCCAATCGTAACATCGTCTCTGTCCTCCAGTTTCTCCAATTGTTTCTTGTCTTATTTTTGACCAAAATTGAAAACCCCACCACATATTTTATCAGTTTTTACCCAAAGCTGGGTTTCGAGCCCGTGACAACCAACCAATCGCCACGTCCAGATTACCAAATCTTGACTGTCCCAGTTGTGGATTCCAACTCATATGGCTGAAGCATTCTTCCTTCCTCAAATTCTTGCATTTCGTAGACTTTCGTCCTCCTAAAGGTAGCAGTTCATCCAACTTTGATTTATTATCTTGGAAAATTATGCTTTAATTTGTGATGGACTCCAAGTTCCATGTCATTATTCTGCCAGTGTGCCTCTGAAGCGCGAAGCCGAAAAATTGGCTATGGTCAATAACCTATGCACCTAGCTTACCTTAGCATACCTACTCTCATTCGAAGCTGATACACGTGATTTCACCCCCATTTATCCCCCTTCCCTATTCGAAAACATACGTCCTCTTCTTCCACTTCGCTCACCAGATCACCATGCGGTTTTAGTCTCCATCGGTTTTATTCGGACTGATCCTCCACTCATCTCGAGCCACATTCTGGCAGCAGACTGCGACAGACTGGCACAGTTTTTGGGAACTCTCTGCTCCCTATCCCCGAAACGACTGCTTTCTTACCATAATTGCTTCGGCATCTGCTGCCAGTCCCATTGGTATTTTTTCCCAAAGCAAGCAAACCCGAATCCCTGCGGTGGTTCAGCCGTGCATGTAATCGTCCAGTCTACTTGAGGAGCTCAGTATTTCACAGCTAGCGCCGCTCACTCACTCCAGTCTATCAATACTGCTTCTTGCTAGCCCGGAACTAGCATTAGTCAACTGTTCAAAGAGCTAAACAAAGTTTTCTGCGCTGTAAAGTTGAACAGCAGTTTTGGAAATTTCGTTTCATTGCGGAATTAGTTTTCTGCAGCTTCCATCCCTGAACTTCCCTCCCGTCTCGAATTTCTCAAATGGTCTTGTTTGTGAATCACGAGTAACCTGAGGCTCTTACTTAATGGTTTTACTGCAGTTCCACTTGTTTCCGGTTATCCTACTCCTGTGGCCTGTTCTATCACTTTTATTCATTTATAATGTCAAATTAGTTTCAGAACTATCCGCTTCTTTTTCCGAGCTTGTGCAAACCACTCAGTCGGGACGGAATTCCACTCATCGGCTCCAAAATGTGGATCCACGAGTTGGCTATCTTTAATGTGTAATTTTCTTCCTCCGAAACTTTCTTCCTTTCTACTCTAAATTTTCCTCTTTCAGCCTTGAATAATTATTGTCGAATTTTCCTCATACCTGCCATTTCACATGCATTAAAACCACCATCCCCAGTCGATTGCATAAGTTCTTGGGACGCAAAGGAACTTTAAATGACTTCAACACAGATTCCCATCGAGCTGATGTGACGGAGATTTGCTGATATTCCTTTTACACCCTTGAACCACCGCATTTAACGACCACAGAGAAACACACTTGGTCTTGTTGGACAGTCCGAAGAAGTTCGACAGAGCTTGACACGAGAGTCGTTGGCCAAAACTGCTCACATTCTAGTCCTTTCCAGCTGTCGTATTGTGGTCAACAAGGATCTTTAGTATGCAACCTACCTCCGACCGAGCTGATGAGATTCTGTCTCATCTAGTTCCTGCAAATGTTGGCATTCCTTAGGGTTCACTATCCGCGTCCGCATCTTTCGTCTATTTGTTAGCGCAGTCCTTTCCTTCGCTGCCAGCTCCGACCCCCCACAGTTCCTTCTTTACCGCACTCTGCTTCACACAAGTGTCATCATTGATCTACCCAAGCACGTAAACGTATATTGGGACTCTTTATTCGAATACATCTGGTGTTGTCCCAGTTACTCTGCTTCTACTGTTTCCAAAACTTCCCTTTAATTCAATTTCCTAGAGAAATCCTTGGTTACACAGACTTCGTTTCCTTTTTCCGCTTTTCTGTAAGCTTTTCGTTATTTTGGTTATTTCTCACTTATTTCTCATGCTTCTCCGAAGTTTGCTTTTCTATTCTGCATCGCACGGTTCTTCACTCTAAGTCTAACCTGTTGTAAGGTCATATCCACTGCGCGCTTGAACACTGAAGCCATCGGTAGAGAAGGCTTTCGTTTTCTGCCTCTGTGCTTTTTGATCGGATTTAACGAAAATTCATTCGGATGATCGACGTCCATTATTTATCGTCCACCTTGCATGGACTGGCTGAACACCCAGTGGACTCATTACATTCTGTTTGGTTTTGATTTTCGGAGCCTTCCATTAGTCGCCTTTTCCTGCTCATCTCGTTCACGGGCAGTTTGGTCTTCTCACAAATTATCTACCTTTAAGTATTACTTTTCTATCCTTTGAAAATCTTTTTCCTCAGGACTACAAAACTGAAGCAGTTCCTTTCTTCCTCTCTTGCCACTCGCCTGCAATCTTCCTCCCTTTAGAAGCAGCGTGAGCAAACAATTCCATTTCTACCTTTTAGTGATGATGTCCTCCTCCATGGTGTTATTCCCCTTAGGTGTAGTAAAACATGTAGGACGAGTAAATGAAGAGTAACTTAAGAGTGAAATGATCCTTGAGTTTATCAATCATTTTAATCTATCTCACCATATTTGTTGCGAACGGCGATTAGGTGACTGATTGCATCACTGCTTCCGTGAGAAATCCAAATACGGCAACCTTGGTGACAAAAGTTGCTTTCAGGTCTAAAGTAAATGCTCAGGTTTAGGGTTATTAATTCACAGATGGTTTGTGTTTCCAGTGGTTTTTCTCAACAGTGCTCTCAGGCACATTGTTCTATCACTTCCTTGGCCAGATTCAAGTCACTTTTACGTGATCACTTTTGATCTCAGTCGAAAGCGTTGTTTCATCTTTGTCCACTTGGGCACTACTCAGCTTGTCCAAAAATTGTTAGTCACTGGTCATGAGGTAGTTTGGTTCACTCTTCAGGCTTTCAAATGCCTCTATAGTTCGTTATCCTTGTTATATTCTGGAGTTCCTGACGAGGAAACAATGTGTCTTAGCAGCTAACCGTCCTTGTGTATTGCTGGAACTCCGTAGAATTTTGTAGTTGTTGAGACGTCCGATCGCATGTTTTAGCGCTCTTCTTTGGCTATCCTTTGCTCATTTTATAATATATAAATAAATATGTATATATGTATTATTCAAGAAAGTGACTTTCCTGAAATAAGGAAGTGAGTCACGAGAAGAAAATGGTAGAACTAGGGAAATTCACTTGTGAATGCCACATACTTGCCCGATGGACCTGTGACGACCCGGACCAGCTACTGATAGCACTTTGATCACTGACTGTCTTTATTTGTGCTAAATTTACAATTTTCCAGCCCCGCTGCATTCTCGACGAATCCTAAGGACTAGAGTAAAACATTTAACGTGTCCACTGGTCAGATTCAACAAGGTTCTAGCCAGGTGTTGAAGATGTTGAATCAAAAGTATCTCCATCCGATAGTGAATAACCACTGTATGAACTGCTTTCGATAGACAAAACCTAAGGTTAACCGAATACCAAGTGAACCTGCTAGGTTAGTGTCTAGCGGAACGTTATGAGCTTGAAAACAAGTTTACAAATGTACCGATCTTCATTACAAATAGATCACTTTGACTAGTATACCCATGGTAATGCACACTGAGATTCGTTTGCTTAGAAACAAAAATCTTGATAGATTTGGGAATACCTGGGCAGCAACAGTTCTAAATGCTGAAAACAAACAATTTCGCATTCTTTCAGGAATTTCATATGATTATCCGGTTAAGATTTGTGTGCTTCTATCACCATTATTGCGGGAAGTGATGCAAGGCGACCGGACGTGACCCAATTCCAAAAGAAGAACTAAAATTGTCTCTACCCCATTATAACGCATCAGTTTACAGCATTGTGATAGCAACTGTTTAGGCTTCGTTAAAAATTGATTTCCCTTTTGGGGTCACAAAAAAAAACGCGCAAGCACGCAGAAGTACGGAGACGGTTCTGGGCGAGAGGTTGACCAAGTTGTCATAAACAATGTCACTTCACTCATGCCAACTATGTCTAACTTTGAGCTGTCCACCTCAGCTGTCTGCTGTGAGCATCTACCCGATCATTGTTTGTTCATCATCGTAGGTCCGTAGGCCACAATCAAATGCACTACCCAGTTGGTTGGTTTCAGACGATAAGGTGCTCACTCACAAAACCGAGTAAATTCCTATGGAAACAAACAGAATATATAAACTTTTTATTATCGTTAACAAAACAACGCTAAGAATCGGAAAGTATGCATTCGCGTCCTCGTTCGTTAGGAAAAGAGTATGCCAATCGTTTCATGCACCCCTGAACAAGAATTTTGATAACCATACATTACTGTCACTTTAGGTCCTTTACTCGATTGAATCATGGTATTTTCAACAAAATATCCGAAGTAGGACTATTCTAGACTAGGATATCAACTTTCACTCAGAAACTACTTATTGAAGTCGAACCGTCGTAAGAAAAAATACCATCCAGTCACATCTAGGCTTATCTGACTCCAAACGGATGACGTAACCAGGTAGTCGTGATGATCAGCTTTGGGGATTGTAAGATGGACTCCAAATTACGAGACGGTTAATGCACTGACAATGAAATGAATGCATCCCAAAGGAAAAAACTTGTCGGAGGTCGTAAGTTCACCATAGCAAGGCAAACGTACAGGAAAAGATACAAACGAGAAACTGGGATTTATTAACAAAACTGGTGGTTCCGTTTGATAGTTCACGACTGGAAAGGAGTGGTCCGCGCTGAAATGACATCCCTTCGATGGAAGCTTCTAAAATGGCATCTTTCAGAAATAAATTTTGCCAACCATGATAGCAACAGGACTTCAAATAGGAACGAACAGTAGAGAACGAGAAGGGCTTTTGTTGGGCGAACTATTTCGTGCTGCGCGGTCTTCCGTATGTGTGTGTGTGTGTTCTAACATGTGTAATGATTCTGCACATTTAAAAGTCAACATCAAAATAGCTGAAGGCCTTTCTTACTGTTTTCAAAATGCCCGATCTATGCGAAATTCTGATTGAGGCCGAATTTCCCTTTTCTTTCTTCGTCTTGGCTACTGGCATGCAAGCCTTCAGTTGTTTTCTTTATGGGGGAGGGCGGATATTTATATTCTTCTAAGACGTTTAGATGCCCTCGTTCTTCATTAGCCTCGGTTTCATCGTTGCACAGTTTTTCAACTCTGTTGGCTAGCGAGGAAATGTGTCGGTTTCACGCATTTTGGATGAGCTGAATTGAAGTGCAGTTGCTTATCCTAGTGTTTGGGTTTTCCATAGTTACCGATGTAGTATTTTCGGGAGCCACTGGCTTTCAGTCGTCATTCTAGGAAGCTTATGACCCTATTGGTATCTTCTAACCTCATTGTAAAATTGGTGGAGCTATATTGCTTTTTAAGAGGTTGCAGAAAATTATCCTTTTGTGCAGCCTTGATCATTGCTAATGTGTCATCGACATACGCAAGTACGGACGTAAAACTTACCTTGAGGGGAATCACAACGTCTACCAACAATACTGTGTAATGAACATAATATCACTCACAATAAAAACCATTATATGGAGCATCGCTTTTTCGATGCATGGCTTAAGACGTTCGGTCCAGATGCTGATTTCCCCCTATTTAACAAATATATCTGTAGAACCATTTTTCTTACCTCACTTGTTAAATGCAAAAAATGTGCTTAAGGGTTGTCGTTAGATTCCATACCATATCATAAATCCACCCTTTATAACGGAATAGAGTATTGTTGTTTTAACCTCCAAGGTGAATAAATCAGATCAAGTACGCTGTGTCAGTAAGATTCCGTAGTATTTAGGACATGAACCTTACAGCGTTAGAGACGAAGGCGGATTTCTTATCCCCATTTTAGAGTGGCAAAGTTTGGAGAACTAACTAACTATCTCGAGCATATCAACACGCGCAAACACACAAACGGCTGCCCTTGGTGCACCACATCACCGTCATCATTCCAACAGATGATGTTATTTCACGCAGTCTTTTCTCCCAATGCCACCATCACACTTTCTAATTTATTCTGCCAGCTTTGCAAAGTTAATGCTAACATGAACCGTAGATCCAACATTGCTGACCTGGCATGACCACAAGTTAAAACTGAAACCTTGTCCAAGCAGTGAGTCGGGCCTAAGCGCTGCGACCCAGTCACGTGATTCCGGATTTTGGCTGTCCAGGGTGGCCTTCGGTTAGAAATTCAGATACCCAGGGCACGTAGACCTCGGGGCGGGCCCCACAGCCTCACTGCGTCCTGGTCCCTTTCCATTGAAATAGCACACAGCCATGTGATTGATGATTGTGCGTAAAGGCTGAGTGACTGTGGGACCTGAGAGACAAATTATTGTGGCAATGACAATTCGGGTTCGTGCCTGAACTGGCACGGATTTCAAATGAAAGCAACCAGGAGATGCTGCGTTAATCCAAACGTTCAAACCACCCGACGAGGTTAACGATTTGGAATCCTATAACATTTGACTTTATTACCATTGTGCTTGTTTAAAGCTTCGTCATTCTGGCACTTTCCGTGTCCGTTAGTTTTCGTTTATGGTTCAAGAGTGGTTCCATCCTGTCCACTTTTTAGTTTGCAACTCATTCCGTGCGTCCCGAAATTACCGGTGAGCCAACAAGGAATATGGATGCCAGTAGACGAAGAAAGAATGGCGTCCGTTCCACTGGATGGTGCTTGCATTTGCGGAGACCCTGTGTTGATGAATATCCGAATTTAAACAGAAGCACTCATTTCTATTGCTGGTTACAAAATGACAGTTAGCTTTACGTTGCCGGACAAGGTTGGACTCAGTCGTCTCAACAACGTCCAAACATTCCCTTGAAATTTTGGAGCAGAATTTGGGTAAATCTGTATACATCAAGTTTACGCGGTCGGGAATAATCGCGGCAAATGTCAAGTTGAGATTTCCCATTTTATCCTCTATCAATAAATCCAATCCCGACTCCCTGTCCTAGACCGAATCCGTGAATAGCTCATGACATTTTTGACCTTCGATTTAATTCTGTTTAGCTAAAAGACTCCCGTCGAAAAAATTTAATATTCTCCTACTTAAAAATCTGCAATAATGTTTGCGCGAATTTGAGAATATACCAAAAGATTTCGGTTGAAATAGTTGGTTAAAGTACTCAACTAAATAAATTGCTGAGAAATGCCGGTTATGCATGAACTGCCTTTGTGAAGGTGCAGATCAGTGAAAAAACATTTGACGTTTGCCTCAAGTCTATTGATGACTGGGTGTAGAATTATCGGATGTGCATACCTGCCGATTGGCACTGCCCGGAAGTCGAGGTTATCCCAACTTCGAAACATGTTTTTCATCTATGAGAGACTAATTATAACAACAGTTTGAAAACCCCCACAGAGCGGGTTTTGAAATTGCCGATTGGAGTACGGAGACTTTTTCAGTGATAAATCACAGAAAATGAACTACTTCGATGATGTATGTTGTGACAACAACTGCGAATGGACAGATGTTAAATAAGGTAGGTAAGGAATGCACCGATGCATGGTACAATTGCGAATCAATATAGGCTAGCTGTGGTGAGTTTGTGTGCAAGTCACGTAATGCAATTCGGTGCAGCTTCACGCTGGCATGCGTAGACAAGCAACCAATAAGAGCCCTGACAACATGCGATCGTAAAATTCACACACTCAGCGAAGGCGATTGAGTGGAACGTATTCCACCAATCGGGATATCTCCTACCTTGTATATAAAATCATGAATTTTAAATGCAACTCGAACTTGTTTCCTTGCTGTTGTAACATTTTTATTGACTTCGTTTGTGTAACTTCGGTCGGAGCCAGTTCAGTACTTACCGGTAGCTCGTATCCGTTCGTTACATGTGATTCCGCAACTTGCCCGTTGAGTCATGAGCTCTGAATGCAAACCATCGACAGTCCCGGAGTTTGATGGACCTGTGATTTTTTCATGAAATAGTTTACCACGTGATGCTATTGCTCAGCTCACTATTAAGTAACCTTGGAAGCACTGTACAGCTTTTTCATCTGTTGAGATCCTGTCCGGTAGCGTACTGGCTAAGGCGTTCGACTCAGAATCGTTCATCCCGAGTTTGCGTCCCAGTTCGGACGCGGAGGATATGCATTGCTGATCATTCCTAACAGGGATCTGTGATTATCGCGAATAAGTTATCGAACAGCTCCAGGCGAAAACAGTTCGGATCCACTTGCTACGCAGCACGGATACTTTTTTGAATATGGTGAAAAAT
This sequence comes from Fasciolopsis buskii, assembly GCA_008360955.1. Lineage (NCBI taxonomy): Eukaryota > Metazoa > Platyhelminthes > Trematoda > Plagiorchiida > Fasciolidae > Fasciolopsis > Fasciolopsis buskii. The sequence continues at coordinate 42,690 of LUCM01005629.1, read as the reverse complement.
CTTTTTGGTGTATGGGGATTTGGTTCCAGACGAGTAGAAACCAAAATGAGAATGTGAATAACATTTTTTTTAATTGAGGAACGGAAATTATACTGAATCCGATCGTTCATATCAATGTACCGTACCGTATCGGGACTGACACCCTGGATACAAGCTGATTCTGCTGCTCCTAAACGAAGTTTATGAGCAGCTTCTGATAAAGGCTCCAGTAACCTTTAAATCACTTTGGAAGCATCGTCATTCACTTGGTGTCCTGTGTCTTCCTGATACGTCACAACTGCCCAGTTTTCAGCTTTTGGTCACCATCCTCAACCAAACCACCGCATGCTTCTTACCGTGTGGTTTGACGTCCTTGGCTCGCCAGAAATGAACCAAAAATGAATAGTTTAGCAGAGATTAAGAAAGAAACAGAAAGTCTGTGTTTGAGATTCGTAGAAATTATCGATCGGCCGGTTGATTGTGGACTTAGCATAGTGACGGGAAAAGTGTGTCAGCGTTTCTCTGGGGCCGAAACCAGCACTTCACACCTAATGTCTATTTCGAATCGATGTTTGATTAGTTTCTCCTTTTTAACTGGCCATCATTATGGATGTTTTCTTAACTATTTCTAGCACTTTCTTAAAAAACATTTTCCAGGTACCCGTTGCCTAATAATTTGCTCAAAGCAGTCGGATCCGTTGTCCACTAATTCCTTGGAGCAAATGTTTCTTACACTAGACACTAGCTACAGGATTAGACCAAGTTTACTTCAGGGGGAATGATATTGGCGAAGTAGATCTACTGGCGTGTCCATATTGGCTTTCGACGTTGCCTGTAAGATTTCTTTCTGCTGTCTGTGTGAATTTCAAATGAAAAAAATAAAATGAACTTTTCAACTGCACTGCTGATATAAAACTAAGCGCACTGCGAATCTGGTTAACATCGCGTGTTTTTGTGCATCTTTGACTACCAAAATCGGCAGCCAATGGATGATTCCTAAGTCCTTTTCTGAAGTGCACCGTTTTCCGGTTTGGAGGCAAATATATTGGCTGGCAGAATTCCCAAAGATGATCCTACTGCGATTCCATCTGTTTGCCGCAATACTTATTACTGGAGGAAATTTGAAAAACCACGGTGCACCTCGGCCATGGTCTTTTCAAATTACCCACCGGGAAGTGTAGAAACTTCCTTTATCGCGTTGGTAGTCATGAACTCAGAAGCAGCTGGATTTACTTTCAGTCTGAACACCAAAATGACACAAATACTTGTGATTCCTTCCTGATCGCTTGTGTACCTCCGATCTCTGTTCTACAGGTTTTATTATTAAAGGCTTCGTGTTTCATGACTTGAGGCTTTGCATTTACCCGAAGTTGACGGTATATCCGTAAACACATTATCAGATCACCTCAAGGGTGCTAAATATCCCAAGATTTATTTCGTTGCCCATTATTTGTTCGTACAAGCAATCGATCGTTTCTAGTGTGTGGGGGGGAGGATCAGTAAAAATTGATGTTGCATCAGGAGAAGCAATCATGCGTTCTATCGCGCCTCGTTATTTGATTGACCTTACAAACTGGAAATTATTTTTCGAGCTGTACCTAACGGTGACTGCACGAACTGGTTCTAACAAGCCGACAAGCCAGCGAATAACCGGGTGATAGGAAGAAGTGGTCTCGATGCCGAGCTTGGCCTTGGCACTTTCGGCATATCGAACAGCCAAGGGATCTTGGTACTCCTAGGTCATAGTCGTCAGTGCTGTCAGTTATCAAATTCTGGCTTGTCAGCGTTCGTATCGTTGTAGTCAGTTGCTCATCGGTCATTCTGATGTCATCATTTTCCTTCGTGGCTTCGGCAAATTTCCTTTGGCCATTTAATATTTGATTCAATGTTTTCTGAACGATTCGACAGCCAAAGTTCCGGAGCATTTATCGGATTTTAGCAGCAGTGAAAGTTTCGGTTACCTGAAACTTTCAATGGTTCTCTGAGCTAATAACTTACACTGCTCTTAAAACCATTCTATGGTAGCTAATGTTGGTAAGAACAATTAGCTGGTTTACTGCTGGATTCATTGACTACCATCTATTGTTCCCATCGACCACCTAGTTTGAGAATAGGTGCTTTGAAATGGCATCTTCACTTCTAATTGGCCAAACTTTAAGGTGGGGCAGTACCAATTAGGCATAGGGTTCAGCAGTTTTGAACGAAATAAATTAGTTTAATAGATTTGTTTATGAATGATCGTAGCTAGCCGTAGTGCGGTTGAAGGGTATTGGGAAGTTGCCAACTTTGAATGAGTTAAAAATCAAGGTGAAACTGATATGACAAAATAATTCATGATTTCGCAACGCCGGTCAATCGATGACGATTGAGAACAAGTAATAGGACGGCAAGTTTCAAATTATGTAGTCCAGTTTCGGGAGCTGGTTGGCATCAATCAACTTCAGTACAAATACCAATTGATCAGTTTTACACGGATTTGTGTAGCTAGAATCTGACTTGCCCTGAAGAGGTGCATTGTTCGAAATTGGATGAATTGATAAGACAAAAGTGTGTCACGTAGTACATCAATGGTCTGGATTTCTTCACGATGCCGTGCAAAGCTCGAAATAAGGATGATCCTTTCCACAGTGGCAACACTAGCTTGCGTATTAGTCTTCGGATCACCAACAGACCGAATGTTTCGCTTCTAAACGCCTAAATTCTACTGTCAAAGGTCCTGTTAACTTCTTTTGGTTTGCCTACGAACCGAACTAATCCACTTTGTTCGGTTTCTCTCCCTGGTTCATCATGTCACCGAATTCTCGGATGGTCCAGCGTAATGTACAGGATGCGATCTTTTAGATTTTTCAACTGCTTTTACCTTTGTTCTGCAATCCACACCATTTCGCAAACAGGAACCGTTTAGTTGTCCGAATCCTCTATTGGTATGGTTGTCGAACTAATTTGTTGTTCTTTATCAATCTATTCCTGGGACTAGGGAATCCTTCAAAGTCTCTAGCTATTTGTTTCAAATTTCTCCATTTCATTCTAGTTTACATCTGAAATGATCAATCTCCTGAGTACATGTTCAGCTAATGCCACTCCGATCATTAATTCACTGGGATAGCTTCCATCAATAACTTCGGAATCGCTATCAATAAAAATTTGAAATGGTCATCTTACATTTCTAAGTGTAAGGAAACTTACAATACTCTTCTGGTATGAAAATGATGCGCATTTTCAAAGCTAACTGAAACGCGGTCTCCAATTTTAAGTCCAAGAATCTTGCAGTTCCTGTCACCTTTGATGGTTTCAGAAAATAATGTCTAACTCCATCCTCCAGCTCCGTTTCTATCTTTTAATGAACTATAAACCATATGTTTTGTGCGTGGAAAAAAATTGCATGAGATTCTCTCGGACCCTGTCGGTCTTGTACACAATAGTCATTCACTGTCAGTTGCCTAGTTCGAAATATTCACACTATCTGCCTCGTACTGTCCTGTTATTCGACGCAACCGTATTTAACCCGAATTCTGATCAAGTAGAAGCACTTAGAGACACTTTATAACTTTTCTAGTTGTTATTAATGATCTTTTTCTCCGGTCCTGTGATGAACTGGTAAACAAAGACACTGGACACCATACGGACATCTGTGAACGAAGAAGTTGTAAAAGCATATGGAACAGAGATCTAACCGCGTCTTGTTTTACTGCCTCTGCTTCTTTTTCACCTAAACATCAAGTGAATGGCTTCTCATAGACTAAGAGATTTGGTATATGTGAGTAGTAGGAGATTAAATGTTTTCATGAAATAATTCACCATGTGATAGCATCGCTCAGCTCACCCTAAAGAAACCATGGAAGCACTGTACAGCTGTTTCATCCTTGTTAGGACTCATCAGCAGTGCATATCCACCACGCCCGAACTGGGACGCTCTGTAGGTCATATCCAAAGCCATCGTCGTACTTAGGCAACCTGCAGAGAAGTCATCTATCAGTAAGGGTCGATCGCTGCGAGCTAACGGACAATAACCGTGCAAATCAGTGACGGGTAGGTGCAACATCATCATGCGGTGAAGTTCAACAAACCGTTCAGAGCCTGCCCGGTAGCGTAATGGCTAAGGCGTTCGACTCAGAATCGTTCGTCCTTGTTCGGGTTCGGGTCCCAGTTCGGGCGCGGTAGATATGCACTGGTGACTATTCCTAACAAGGATGAAACAGCTGTACAGTGCTTCCATGGTTTCTTTATGGTGAGTTGAGCGATGATATCGCATGGTGAATTGTTTCACTAAGAGAGTTCCGGATTATGCTCAGCAGTCGTGTACACTGCTATACAAACTACCCCACCCCGAAATTAAATGGCTGATCAGGCAACCAAGAGTCAGTCATAAACCACGATACCTTTAAATACTGCTAGATTTGCTCGCACCAATATTGGGTAACGGTTGTTAGTAACACGAGTATGTTCTGTTGTGGCAAGACAAAATAAGATATACAGTGCAAACTGAAGTACCTACCGAAAGTTCTGCAAAACGGGACCTTCTGGGAATTCGAGACCATAATTTAACAACCAAGTCCGATAGATAAAGAAGTATTTGATTCCCAAACTGTAACCCAGAGAAATCAAGCTGTGGGGAATGCTTCGAACATCGTTCGCTCGATTAAGCACGTCCTAAGGTGATGGATCAATTTGACCATAAACGAGTTCCCAGTGGTCCATCTGTTCATCATTCGTGTCGTTGGGATTTCGTAAAGATCGCGGGCCAAAACGCGGATTTGGACGAGCCGGTTGAAGAAGGGTTCACTTGATTGTGTACGATGCATCTCATGATCTTTGTCATCTGACAAACATTTTTGTGCTGACGTGGACTGTGTTCAATCACACGAGATTGATCTCGCGTAATAGTGTTCTGCTAAATCGAAATACGAGCGTAATGTATTGAGAACAATATCGTAACCAACGTCCTTGAGAAAATTATTTAGTATTAAGTGCACATTGTCTAAAGCATCTCCATGTAACAAGGAAATATACGACGATTTGGTGATTAGCCTCGAATAAGATGAACTTAGGTTTACCAGATGAACTACCTCGAACCAGTAGTGACATTGTCTAACTAGCGTTGATCCCATTAGATATCACGAGGGCCTGGCAACGGTATTGCGATTCGGGAGTGATGACTAAGCACAAGATAACTTGTGACTCTCATCTTGTTTGAGAAACTCAGCCAGATACGAGCAACCAGAACTTCTCGATCACAGGCTCCACTGGGAGTGGCAAGCCGATTCAAATGTCTACAAAGCATACTACTGGTCACTACCTCTCAACAAGTCATCATATCTTCTATCTTTTAATTGTCTTATCAATTAAATAACAATGCACATCATTTTTCAGGAAGGGGGCCATGACCAGCAGATGGCTGCCAAGTTGAGAAGTTGACCGGCGGCGGAAGGATTCCAACCCGCGACCTTCCCGTCCAGACGCCCCGACTTTATACGCTCGGCCACCGCCGGCCATCTTCCTAAACGGATTACCTGACCAAATTTTGGCGATGTAAACTCTTGTACAGATCTGTGCAGTAGGGTAGTGGCTTTCCATAGACGAACAACGGTGCGCATAAAAACATTTACCTACTTGTTTCTTCTCTTTCTTGTTCTTCTGCACCCCTAGAGCTCTAGTGACACTGTTTGTACACAGAATAGTGTACTATGCGATAGTGCTGCTAATACTATTAACCTTCCAAGAGTGAACGGCTTGGGACAGAATGACAGGGGAACCATTATTTTTCATAAATTCGAAGTGCTTCGGAAATAGAAAATTTTTTTCATTAAACAAAGTAAGGATTACAAAAGAGTAAAAATATTGGTTCGATGTGATTAGCATCAGATCGAGAGGACGCATTTGTAAACCGCCGGGGATCATGGAGATACACTGTGAAAAGTAGGAAAATAGACACATGAAGTTTGGATGCAATTACGATATCAACACTTCGGTCAAACAATCAAAGAATACAAAATATGGATACTGATTGCAGAGGACATCACAGTAGAACTGCGCACACTTGCTTGCGTTTCCGGAGTCGCTGTAATGGAAGCCTATTGGGGTGCGCCTTGGCACATGCACACTAATGTGCCCAATTTTAAGCTCGCGAAATTCTCGGACGATTCAACTCGGATCTCGTTCATCGCGCCTATTCCCGGGGAGAATGGGAAAACAACTCAAGCAGAACCAGCCTAACTTATAGGGAGTGTGTTCGGAACAGTCGGTATCATTGACTGTTCCACATAGTAATTATAGATGCCAAGATGGGAAGCGGATAAAAGAACTCCACGAAGAGACACACTATGTGCCATAAACAGTCTTGCTTTCTAATGCCACAGATCGAGGACACGTGAGAACGGAGTCAGATGGGACACGAAAAAGCAAAGTCAATCAGGAACACAGAATACAAATATTAACTAGGACGATCAAATTAGTCACAGGTCACAACAAACGCAACATGATGTATAGAAATTTGTTTTTTTTTTCAGATATCACGAGGATGAAAACAAGAGTAAGGAACAGAGATCATCAAAACAGGAATGGAAAAAACATCCATGCCCAAGATAGACTAGACGGAAGTAATTCGGAAAACTGATCCAGGAGATGGAATCCTTGTCATCCTAAAAAGAATAGCTTTGTTGCACACTGCGCAGATACGGCAATTTCTTTCCTTAAAAAAATAGGAACCCGCAGAGCCAAGCAATTTTGCAGAAAGAAAATCGATATGAGTGTGTTTGAAGTTTCCGGTCCGATAAGATAGGGAGTTTCGCACAGTACGACCTTGAAGACTGATTCGTCGAAGTTTTTCGACTAACGCATCTGACTCTCGTCAAACGAATGGCTTCCACGGATCACCTGGGAAAGTGCAGAAAAATTCGGCGAAGAAATTACTTGGATGACTGTAAGAAGAAATCAGTGACATGAAAAGAGTAGGACGTATTATGCTAAAAATGTCCTTTTCCCTAAGCAAGAGTCAGGCCGAAACTGTAGCTGCGAAAACAGGTAGCTATTTAGTTCGAACAGCCGATTAACTACTTGGATGTGAACTGAAATAACGCTAGGGCGACGACAAAGACGACACCGGCCATAACCACGTCAAGGAGTCGGGCGAGCTAAAAATGACGGCATTCGAGAGCTTTGGGCAAATGATAGTGAGCATTTCATCGTGTCTTGAAGTTGAATGAACTGGACACGCTGAACTGTGCCCAAATTTGGAAAGTAATCAAACATTGATTAGTGACTCAGATATGGGATAGAATTGGATCATATATCCTGAGGCCAGAGTAATTTTAGTAACAGTCACGCAAAGTCCGGTAAAGAACATATGAAGAGCTGGTTAGGAGAAATGCGAACAGGAAGTACTACCAACGTACCGAAGAACTTGAGGATAAAATAAAATTTTCTCTTGGACCATAACTATGCACACAATCGGGTGACTTTGATCGTTGCGGTTGCGTTATTGATGAAGGTGCGTGAATCATGACCGCTTGGACCACGTGATCCTGGGACGAGCCCTCATCCTCAGTCTCGTTAGACATGACCGAAGCCTTGCGTCCCCGCTGACCAGTGGACGGTAACACTGCTTGACGCACGGTTTCGGCGTCTTGGAACAATTCTCTCGGAAGCTCTTGGACGCTGGCTGATCGAATTAAGGGTGGCCATGAACCAGCGAGTTGATCGATTTCCTCCCGAATACGTTCGTAATCTTTAAGCTGAATGTATCTGCATAATGGCATCAAGAAGAAGATTTCAATCACAATTACTATGCTGATTATCAGTCGATTAAGCTTGTGAAAGCACATTAACGGGACAGATCGAGATCTCTTGGAGGTAAAATATCATATTCCACGTTAAGTGGCTAGACGCAGCTTTGACAAAGCGCAAAATCGCTACATGTTTTGAGTGTGCATACAATGAAAGATGGGAGACCCATGACACGTAGAACAGAATGCACAGATGGGGAGAACCGGAAATCGTGAGCCTAAAAGCTGGAATAGCAGTGAGCCAGATGTGATAACGAGTCGGGCTACGGCGAATGATTTCCGCCACGAATGGACTATGCAATCACTGCATAAAAACATGAATAAGCTTCAAAAAAGTGAAGGATACAGAAACACAGAGGAAGATGGCAGAATCGAATAACCATATAGCTTGACCAATGCCTTCTAATCGAAATGAAAAGCATTGATCTTTCTGCTTAGACTGTCTCTAGTGATTCTGTTTGGCACAGATCGTTAAGACGAACAGAAAACTATTCGGCACTGTGTCGATTTGTGAAAGCAATTGTTCAGGACACTAAGAAGATTACATAAAGCCTACAAAACCCATTCAGAAATTGGGGCTTTCACGAATCTTCCGAATAGCCTGATTTTGAATCTCTTTCTGAAAACATTCCGCAGATAACACCAAGTTTGTGGAATGGTTATCAACTGAATTTCATTGGTAGCAAAGCCTACTGAATGCATATTTGCACCTACAGCGACAGATATACACGCCATCTGATGAATCCCTCGTGTGCTTCCAGCCACCAAAAATGCTAACCACCAATGGACAATCATCAGCTTTCAGCCCATGAGAGCTTCACCGTAGATATCAACGGCGTTAGAGAAGAGAACAAATCACGAATTGAGAGCCGGGGTAGCTGGAGCAAACTTGTACCGTCCGTGGGGTCGCCACGCTATCTGGGTTTTCCTGACTTGTACAGTGGTACTCAATGGCCGCAAGGTTGGATCTCTTCGCCTTTGGCCTTGCTTGGTAGCTGCCTCTATTCGGTCACCGTTACTCGGGCCTGGTGAGAATATTGTACGAGCAACGATAGGGTGCGTTGTCGTATCTTGGACACAGACAGTCACCTTCCGACCGAATTGATCACTCCTAATAATAACAATGTCAACCTTGCAACTGAGGTTACTTGCCAAGCAAGAGAACAGTGTTCTGATTATGCTGATTACAGCCACAGATAATTATGTGAATGTTCAAATGGCTCCCCAAGAATCGGCACAAATGAAACTGATACGAAACAAGCAGAAGAGGAAAAAGGCATATTCCTGAGAACACCCAACTTCCTTTGTTTTGATAACGTCGGACAGCTGCAACAAGGTGTAAAGTCATGTTATAATGTGAATTGACGAAACTAATTTCAAAATTCACCGCTACAAAAACTTTCGGGTGGCATCAACAAGAGATGGAGCTCGAATTATGACGATAAGCAGCTGGAGAAACAAGTTGCATTTGACTATTGCAAAGTGTGAAAGATTTCCTGGAGTTAACGGTTACGAAATTCATCAACATTGGGTAAAAACGCCTACGGAACATCTGACGGAAGATACCACATAAATCTCTCATTGCCTGTGATAATGCACTTTGTATTGTATTGTATAGAATTTTGCGTACAATAAATAATGACGCATTTCAGTCACAACAAAAGTAGAGTGGACAAAATAATGGTGGTTCGAGTTTGCATCGCCTAGAAAGTGCTGCTTTTTAAGGCTTTATAAATAAGCCGTCTAATGCGGTAGACGGTTATGGTGTCACCCGGGGCTCACAATCAGCCCTGATCTATTGAGGCTTTTTGTGGTTCGCCGTCTCAGGTTCATGGTTGCCTGTTAACATTCACATTTATCACGAAACGACGCAATCCCACTCGTACTCATTCTCATGCTCACTCTTACGCATTTGCAAAGCTACCAAGAACGAACTCGTCATCCTTGTCAACATTCACGGACTGAACTGCAACACTGATTCTGCTCACCAATTTCTCCAATCTTCTCCTGGTGCACGACTTTTGACCGGAACTCAAATTTCCCTCCCATCGGTTAACACCTAACTCTAATTTGTCAAATGCATTTTTCATTGCTGTTTTGGTCCAAAAACCATTCGGCTGCCCCTTGCCAAGTACCAAACCTTGCTTTTTTCAAACGTGAATCTCAACTTATCTATTTCTTCTGATCAGCACTTTTGTGTTGTTTATTGCTCTCCAACAATAGAGCTCTATTGATTTTTTGTTTTTGTTTTCAGCAACTGAATACATGCTCGTTATGGATTCCAACCGTCAGTGTGTACAACCAAGAATGGTTAACGCATTCTTTTTTCATTTCGATCATGGGGTGTCAAGCTGAACAATTTGCTGCGGTCAATAATTTATTTCAACCAATTAACCTCCCACACGTATGCCTGATCGACCTGGTGAACGTATTCATACTCTCGGTCTTATCCTCACTTCCGACACTTCTCTCTGCCTGAAAATTTGCATTCTCCCCCTTCTTTGCTCTTCGGACCGTTGTGCTATTACATCCTCCATCAACATTTCCTGCAAAGACCTTGAACTTTCTCCGAAACACATTTTGACGATACAACGAAGCCAAAGGAGACGATTTTCACGACTCCTTGGTCTCTTTCCCTTGGGATGCCTGCTGTTCCATTTCTGATTTTTTCTCGACCCTATAATTTCACTAATATTATCCTTCAAGGGATGAATATTTTTATTCCGGAATTTCCCAAACCCAGCAAACCAGAACATCCCGTGTGGTTCAATCGCACATGCAATCTTGTTGTTCGCTTGACATGATCAGCAGCTCGCTGCTGGGGCTTGCGCTGCTCTCCTACTCCAGACTCCCCCCTCCCCACCACCGATTTTGTAAAAACTAGGAATAGACGCTTGTAAATCATAGAAAGAGTTAAACAATGGTTCGATCACCGTGAAGCTGAACGCTTGGTATCATCTGCTACTAGCAGTAGAATATTTTGATCCCTCGCCAAAGCCGTCTCAAAATTTCTGCCCTTCAAGTTTTCCTCTTATTTACAATGTTTCTGCGGATCTTGTTTGCGAACCACGAGAGAAAGCCCTCAATTTAACTTTGCGCAGTTGTCCCACTCATAAATCTACGTCTAGTCCGGCTAACCATCGTTTTACTCCTCGCATTAGCATCAAAAGGATCCTACAAACACTACGCTACCTGGATGTATGCAAGTCACCCGATCCACTAATCGTCCATAAAATGTGCTCCTGAATTAGCTCTTCTATACCATAGGAATCAGTGGCGGCGCGAATGGCTTATCCTTTTCCTCGTGTTGTACAGAATCTTGATATTTTAAAGGAAAGGGTTCAAAAGATCAAGAAAAATCAGAATCAATGATTGTTCTTACCGAGGGAACAGGATACGACGGATGCGAGCAAGGTGCTGACGAAAAGAGACTCCCTCGACCAACGACTCGATCAAATAACAGATCAAGAAATTGGCCAAAACAATCAGGTGCAGCAACAGCACGTAACGAGCGGAAGGTATGTCCACCAGCTGATAGATTTAAGAGGGGATAGTGAACATTCTTCAGGGCGAATGGAATGTATGTATTTATGAGCTAAAACAGTATTGGTGAGGCGACCATATCCTAGTCCGTGTATGCGCACGACATTAGTGGAAGGGGCGTGTCTAGTGACCGCCTGACCCTACTGTTGGATCAACGAGAGCCGCTGAACATGATGGTAGCGACTGGAATGTTGAATATAAATGTGAAGCAAGCAAAAATTACGTCACGATTAGGGAAACGGTCTGCGAGCGAGGAAAGTAAAAGATGAAACCACTCGCTTGCAACACAACAATGGACAGGTGGTGAATTTGCGTGCTTGACGTACACGCAGACTCGATAGTAAAAACTTCGATGCAGTCTTGATTGCATTATTGTGTGTAAACTGATTAGGGCATAGTTGAATCAGCGAAACTGAAGTAATTTAAGTTTTTCACAGATCTCCCAAAATGACTCGACCTTAACTTGACCAGGCAAACGAGTTAATCCGAATCGCGTTCACTTTGGTCAAAGACCGTGGAAAAGGCAGACTCAGTACAAACACGACGCTAACGGATGACAGAGGGTGGACCGAGTGTCTCCAAACTTCGGAGGATTGTGAAAATGCCAAGGGATTGCAATGTGAGCGTTGTTCACCTGCTCCAACTTGTTTCGTAAGGTCATCCATTGAACCAGAAAGCTGAGCCGATGTAGTCGATAAAGTGCAACGAAACGAATTTAGCTTTGTCATTAAAAATTACAACACTGCAAAAATTGTGTGGAGATGTAATGATCGACTTGCGTTTAACAGGGATTATTAATCACATGGACATTAATTGAGTTTCAATGATTTCGAATTTTCACAATACCTTGAACTGTTTAACCAAGTAAACCATCTCGAGCAGTTTGTTGGCGCACGGTATTTGCCAAATACACTGATTAGACGGTCTAGATGAACATAGCCCGGCTAAGTTAAGGTTGAGATTAACGAGCGAGACATAAGGGTTATTTAAATAATAATTTAACTCGAACTACTCGAGACAGCACATTAGGTAGGGTTTTCGTATTCATTCTTTCACTACACTGACGTACCATCCATCCACTAATCAAAGGGAATGCGTAATTCATGTCCCAAACACAACCAATTCAATCTCGAAACCCGTTAGATTTAGGATGTTCATCCTACGACTCACATCCGAGTTACTAATAAAATCACTCCATCGTGCTCTAGTAATACCGCGAACACACGGATTCCAGATATCTTCTGTTCGCAACAGTCATCTTTTTGAGTCACGCAGTGAAACCCGTTAGACTGCAGCTGTAAGCAAACCCGACGTTTGATGAATATCCGGATGTGACCCCGGTGCCACAACTACCTCAGATCGGTAGAGGCCGAACGATTCTTCTGTGCACATGAAGACACTTCATCCAACATTACCTGGGGAGATGAAACTACCCAAGCAGTCGAACTCATATTCTTCACCCAACAGTTCCTCTGTGAGAACGAAATTCGGCTTTGAGTTGCACAGGTTCCAAAGCTTCGTTCTACACTTCGAAAGTGCAAAATGCACCTCAGACGTAAGTACACTGTTGTTCAGATGGTCGAGAAACAATCACCACTTATTTTCGTCTTCATTCAGAAGCACAGCATCATCCGCATACTTTATAGCACATGTTCATAACGATATCAATATTATCACAGGAGGATAAGGCAATTTTTACAACCACCTCAACCGCAAAGACGCGATAAAACGGGGAAACCTTGATAAACGCCACTTACCAAGAGGAATGAAGACCGCACAGGAAAGTTGGATGCTGTCATGCACAGTGTACACACGATAGCACCCGCCAAATTGAGGATTAGAAAATCTGTGGAGAGGAAGGCGAACATAATCAGATACAGAATAAGCCGTTACGTTTAGGTGAATGGCGTCAACAATCCTTATTCAACTGGGTAAACAGAAATCGTGGATCAGATTCGTTAACGAAGGCTATGGTCATTTCATTATTGCCCAATTTATTGTACGAACAAAAATAGTACAGTTAGCAGAAGGAGTACATCGCGAGCCTATCCTCCCTGTTGACTTACTCAGATGGATTAAGAAGTTGTGTAGAAAAATGTGAACGTGACAAGTGATATCAGTTGCATGATTAGGATTTGTTCGAAAAGACTGATTTGAAGCAATGGCTTTACAGACGAATTTAAAAAACAGTGGCATCATTCGGATGCACTGTGCTGTCACGAAATGCAGCAATAGAGATTCAACCGAAATATCCATGAACAAGATGTATGACATTTTCACACTATCCGTATACAAAGAGCCTAGAAGTGAGGCGATTGCATTTTACGGTTGTCACAAAGTCAGTAATTTGATTAGGCTGTACTGTGCTTGCACAGTTCACGTTTAGCGATTTACAGCACCATCACTTTAAATGTGATGAAGTACGCACTGCGAAATCGTTTGTTGTAAACTTTGGTTATCATCAACAACATACTGCCGTCTATTGCGCGGTCAATCGCGTACCCGTAATCGATTCAGTGTAGTAAGACAGTGACATAGAGAGAAATTCACGAAGATACCTGGGATGGTACAGGAAGTGACCTCCCCAGCGTCACCCGGCTTTTATTCGTGAACAATCAAGTGTCATCTATCGCGCAACAATAATTTACTATACTGAAAGCCGGCAACCAATCAAGCGGCTTATATGCTTTTTGGTGGTATACCACCAATCTGAGACGTCCAACGCGTCCGATGTAATCTTAGCATATGGCTGCCGGTGTCTTTCCAAGAACTCTTTCGACAGAACTGACAGCAACTTAATAATTCATGCAACTCTGCTGACTGGAGGAATTACTTTGGTAACCATTGTGTCCAAAACATTTCGTCTGCCCATTCCGGAATATTTGACTTCCCGCGCTGGACGCCGTCTCACCAGTGTTTTAGTCTTGGTTATCCTCAACCTGGTTTATTTCGCCTGCCGTGCGATCTATCGGGGTGAGGATGCCGATGCATGCTTCAGACGTGTGGAGACAGGCGGGGCTGACTGAGACTAAAGAGTTGGAAGATACCCTTAGGAGCCTGACAATCTGCTAATTCAGAGAGGCTGGTCGTCTCAAATACCCCACACACAAGCCACATCTGTGCCGCCGGCTCTACACCGAATTGCACGCGAAGCCATGGCTGTTGGTCTGGGGTTAAATGCATCAAAAGCGATCAGCACAACCTCGCCAGGCCCACTGTGCGGTACTCACATCAACGGCAAAACTTCGGAACGGGTGTATCACTTCAAGTACTGGAGTTCCACCATGCAACCAAATGACTGGGTCAGAGACGAGGTTAATCCTCACCTAGACTGCGCCAGGACGGTGTTCACACAGTCTTGTAAAACATTGTCGTCTCGCAGTGAAACAAGCCACCGTACGAGGTTGCGCGTTTACTAAACTGCCGTCTGCGCAGTCCTAGAGTACACGTGTGAAACCCGGCCACTAAGAGCAGCCGAACACAGGACAGTTGACAGGCTTCGACTACTGGCGCTTCGCTACAAGGCAAAAACAAACTGGTGTGACTGCGTTTCAAACGTCGCAGTGCATCGGCGCTGTTTAAACGTCGAACGGCTTCCGTCGTTTCTCTAGAGACCACGCCTGCAGAGGTTCGGCCACATCCCCCGACGACCAGGAACGGAATTACCAAAAAGAAGCCTACTGCTGTCACCTTTCTCAGACTGACCGAGGAGGACATCAATTAGTATTATTAAGGCAGCTATGAACTGCTTAAGCTTTCAGTCGGTTTTCGCAATACGCGACCGGTGCGACAACTGGATTACGTGATCTGCAGATACGTCTGATTCGGACAATGCCTTCCCGTTAACCAGACCTGGGGAAACCGACCACCAACGCAGTTTCTTACGGATGCTATAGTATTCTCTATGGATAACCACTAGGTTGTCAACTTACTTTTGCATCGCCTACTCTTGGCACTAGCCTAACAGTGAGATATAAGTGATCAGCATTGGAGTACTAAGGTTGAGAATCAAGGAATACACTTAGAAGGCCAAGGAAATTATGTATATTTCATCGCAAGATGAAAGGAAGTAAGTAATTTCCTCTTATTTTCAATTCCGATAAGGAAGTACACTCGGAACGAATGAATGACTGAAGGATGAATTCGCCGCAAGTAAAAGATACCCGTGAATCTTTTCACTTTCGCTGCGTAAGCTTGATTAGAAAAACATCACTGCTCAGTTCGCCCCATAATTGACTTAGAAAGACAGAAAATTAAAGCGGCGAACGATACCTCACGGCTGCCCACACTAAACGAGATTTCTCTTTAGGAACTCTATCTGAAGCCTTTGTCTCAGTGATCTTACGAAGGCTCTGAGCAATGGCATATTTATCGCTACGCATCCTGGTAGATGCAATGCGTAGTGCAATCCAAATTATCCCGCACGATGACCGATTCAAAATGGAATTAATTTTATATGACTTCAAGTTTCGGGATTATAGTCGTCGGTTTTGTTATAGATTCTTAGAGGCAGTATGATATGTCTCCTCGGGTCGACGGAATCGCTCTTCGCTGGTATGGATACATTAGGGATATGTCTGCCCATTGTCTATCTTTCCATGCAATTCGTGCACGTGCTGGGTGAGGCTGGAAAAAGTGTCACGGTGATCAGAGTAAAACGTGGCGTACAGGAATAGAGAAATAACCTTCGGCAATGGTTAATGCCCCTTTCCTCCGGGGGTGAGAACGGTCAACGATTAGAGATGCTAGAAGGTAGTTCAGAGGAGCAAATGCTGTGCGATGTGATTGAATTCGTATATTCCATAAAGCGGATAAAAAAGAACAGTGAAAAGTGGAGGGCGAAAATAAACAAAAGCATTCCGCTGTTTACTTTGATTCTAATCACTTTCCTAATTGGACCTTGATTTAATTCGGCTCCATGTCCGAGTTTCATTGGCACAATGCTTCAAGCATTATATTATATATATATATATATATGTATGCATCAAGAAAATTAGTCAGATTACCAATGCGCAAACGCGATGATTGAAAACTGGGAAACCTGTGGCATTAGAAAAAATGACATACAGTTCGAAATCATCGAACGTCGATAGGGTGCGCCTTTGGAGAAAATAATCACAGAGATCAAGTACTGGTATGTAGCCACAATGAACAGGGCTGTCGACTCGTAGTTTTGCAGTTCGAAATCTTCGCTGTATTCGAACAGCGGCAGGTACCTGATTGAAGAATAAAAGTAATGCGCAGTGGAGAAAAGTTCGAAGAAAAATTGTTAGACAAGATAAATCTACCAGAACACACCTGCTATCAATTGGAAAAAAAACCGGATTTGCACAAATCAGATGGACAAAAACATCAGACACTTTGGACATAGGTCATATTCAAAGCCTTCGTCGTACTTAGGCTACCTGCAGAGAAGTCATCTATCAGTAGTGGTCGATCGCTGCGAGCTAACGGACAGTAACCGTGCAAATAAATCAGTGACGGATAGGTGCAACATCATGTGGTGAAGTTCAACAAACCGTTCAGAGCCTGCCCGGTAGCGTAATGGCTAAGGCGTTCGACTCAGAATCGTTCGTCCTTGTTCGGGTTCGCGTCCCAGTTCGGGCGCGGTGGATATGCACTGCTGATGATTCCTAACAAGGATGAAATAGCTGTACAGTGCTTCCATGGTTTCTTTATGGTGAGTTGAGCGATGATATCACATGGTGAATTATTTCATGAAAACATTCAATCTCCTACTAATAAAATGTACTTTGAACATTCTGGATTCACAGTTTATGGCAAAGGAGCTCTCTTTCTCTCCCATGCACACAACCACAAAGCAAAACTATATAACAAAACGAACTACGGTTCAATGGGAGTGGAGATTAGTCGAAGTATCGCCGAGACACAATCAGATGTTACAAATAATCTATACAAATAATACGCTACAAAGTACAATTCCGAAGTAATCGTTGAGCAGTGTCAGCAATAAACGGATTTGGGTAACTGAGCACAATCGAGGCAATGGTACCCCGTTGGATACTTCAAAGTGGGACAAAATGTTGCTTTAGAGGTGGATTAAGAAATGTTTTTCTGCACTACTCCGATGGTCTGCACGTTGCGTGGGAAAAAAGCTGAATATGCAACCGAATAGAAAGTTGACCAAACCGCCTGACTTTTTTTCACGAAGTATAGTTAACTTAGAAAGTAGAACACAAACAACGACAGCGTTAGGACGAGAAAACAGTTTCCGATCACATGTCCGAGACTGGAGATAAGTATTCGGATAAAAAATAGGGCCCTAGATTTGGAATATGAAAACTATACGAGTATCATAAGCTCCATTATTGTGTCTGGTGCCAACGAATGCAATCGATGGATTTATCTAGGCGGCTTTTTCAGTGTTACATGTCAAATTGAGATTATCAGCTCTCATTGCTAACCGCGTAAACAAACTAAATAAAAAGACTAGTACTTTAAAATAAACAAACCATAATATCCTTCTCCTTCTGCCAATGTGTTTCCCCGCTTTTCCTCGTCGCCGCTCTGTCAATTTTGTTGATTCACAAAGGAGATTTCGCGATCCCTCAGCGGGGATTGTCTAGTATCTGTAGTATACACGTCATGCCACTAGATGAGCTGTCAACAAGATCTGTATGCCTACTCGTGAATGGCTCCCAAAATGTCAGTTTCAAGGCTCAATACACACCATCCTTCGTTTCATAACCCTTAGCATTCAAGTGCCTTTTTATCCGGCTCGAATTCTGAGCAGCCAGGAGTATGCGCAAGCTGAATCTACCAGAAATATCCTATGAATAGCCACTTTCATGACACTGGTGCTTCGATGCGCATGAAGAGATGAGGGTAAATTTATAAATCAAATATGCCCATCCGTCTTCAAACACAAACACAACCGCATGAAAATGTCACAGAAGGGTCAGGAAAGAGTGCGTGGATTTCCATAATTTAGCTTGTTTTCGTAGCCCCCATACCGAATGAGTTTTATGAGATTGCTTCGTGAAATATTTCTCTTAGCGCAGAGTACTAGTCAAAGGTATGCTGAAATCCACAATCACCAATGTCTGCACACTAAGAAAGATCCAAAATAGCAGCACGCATGAAATTATAAAGAATACACATCGCAGTTCCATGAGCAGTGCAAGGACGGCACAGACAATGGAGGTCATGTATGTCGTAACCGTCATGGCGTACTGCCACTATACGATGCCACTGAATCATTCTTTTCTCAAAAACAAAGGTTACGAAGGACGCAAACGTTCTGCATAAGTGGGCGGAGCCTGTTCTATTCGGAACGACCCTTTCGTACTCGTACTTATTGTATGTTGAGAAGTGCACTTACGTCGAACCTAGGTCAATCGCTATTTCTAGTAAGTAGAAGATGATTAGTGAACCCGACCCGACTTGAATCGAACGTACTGAACAGTACAAAATGCGGGTAAACAGTGTGGCCGTAAAAATGTGCCAAATGATTTTCAAGATCCAAATGCAGGGGCCAAGTAGGGATGATGCAGTTAAAGTTAATGATACAAGTATTTTTCCTAAATCTGAACAAGAAGGATTGTTTATTAGGCAACATGAGAGAGAGAGAGTCAGGAAGTGTAGTATGAAGTACGGGGGGGCTCACAGATCAAGAAAAGGAAGTGATTGGCTATCGCGTGATATATATATATATATATATATATATATATATATATAGCATTCCTACTACTGAATTCGATTCTGAGCCACGTCTCGACGCGTCTCCAACCAACAACAATCATCATGCATAAGGTCAGGAAGCACTAACTTTCGCCAAAACTTCTTCATATATCCACGACAAGTCATGGCCTCAACGCCGCACCGCTTCCTTCGGCTTAGCCCAGGACGTGCGAAAACAAGAAAGACGGAACGCAATACGTGCCCAGGCCACCGAAGACGATGTATGACGATTACCTCAATCACGATGCATCTTGTTATTCCCCACCCGATGCCCTTTCCGGACCCCAGTAATGCTTCAAAGTCATCGATTGCCGAATACGGAAAGCCACCGAGCGTCTTCACCGCGAAAAGTCGAACACTATGAACTGCGGCATTGTAAACACTTTGGAAATAGTGGTACAGAACACACTGAGAATAATCCCAAGTGACGAACAAGCTCGGCTTTCAGTGATTAACGATCACGTCATTACATAACACAAATTATGACTAACATCAACTGAAATAAGGGGGAAGGTGTTTGAATGAAGTGAATAAGTCGAGAGTGGAAGTTAAAACGTGTACAATTGTGATCCAGATTAAACTCTGGCTGCCATCAGGTTAACTGTTCCCTTGGATAGGTGTAGAATAGGCTAAGGGAGCTTTAGGGCTTGAACGAACCATTACAGGGAACATAACGGGGGATTGCACAATCGAATGTTCACAGCTTACACAGTTGAGAAATATGATTACGAATCACTGGAAACGTGTCTGTTCGGCACCTGGTGTACAGTCTCTTTGTGAGGAAGCCGGATACCATGGTGAGGTCACGTGCTGCCGGTTCGCGGAAGCCACTCTGGCTCTTGCAAACCAGGACCCCACCATCTAAACATCACCAGCAGAAACAGCTAACCTTTAGAGGTACTCAAAGATATTGACTACGGCCAAATGACCACCGCAGAGAATGAAAACAGACACAGACTCTTGTTAGACCTGAAGAAGTATTGGGACAGTTCAACCGCCAATCGGTCCAAGGGGTACTGAGTTGCTTGTGCATCGTCGATCATCAATGCGATATTATTGGCATATTTTAAATCAAAAACTGTCCCTTGGGAAGAGTTCTACTCCAGTATTCAAAGCGTTCTGCAGAAAATATTCCAAGACGAAGCTGGAAAAAAACGAGGATATAGGAAATTCTTGTCATCGAAGAAGACGAAGGATGACTAAAGCTAATCATAAGCTCAAACCCGACCTTTGTTATGACGGTACAATTCGTTAAGGATCGCACATACTTCGCGGGTAGTCCATCCTCTAACAAGCAGTGCCATAGTGCACAACTATCGACGGAGGCGAGGGCTGAGAAAATATCCAAAAACAATGATCGGTGACCTTTGAAAAGCGCAATGATATTCTAACAACTGTTGGGGGTGAACAATTCATAGAGGCATCCAAGACCAGCGCGAAACCCAGCATGCTCTTCATGAGTGTTACACAACCTGTGCAAAAAGCACGCAAACAGCTTCGACGCTATCGGTAAAAGACAAGTACTATGATCAGCACTTTCTCGGAAATACTACACCTCGAGAAAAAAACTCGAAGTTCTTTAACGAGCTCCTTCGAGTCATCCTTAAATAAAGTTGGGGAAAAGTTACCAGAGTCCGATACTTTGTGACATCTAAGGGCTTGGATCTCCAGGCGGATCTCTGACTTAGATGAAACCATGAAAACCGTGTTTTATGGCTAACTGGCAGCGCTCGTGGTAAGAAAATGTCAGTTGGTGAGATGATTCAGGTGGAACCAAAAGGTAGATAGCAATGAAAGAAATCTCAAAACTGCTAAAGTGATTTGGTAATATTGGGATTTTCAAACAATCCACAGGTTGTCCTAACCCGTTATCCTAAATGTGACCATGTAAATGTTTTGGATTAACCGATAGATATTTTAATCCTACTTTATTGTTTGACTTGTATGGAATAACATTGTAGCGATAGAAACATATGAAAACGAAAACCGGCAAGCCTGGCAGTGAAAAAGTTGCACGATTTTCGGGTTAGCAAGTACAGTGGCAAAGATGCTCAATGCAGACGAGAATCAGGTGTTGTCAGTATGAGAAGCTACTCACAAACATGCTTAGCCACCGTATGCCGCGTCTGCTGCCTACCACTAGTTCGAAATATTTTATTTATAAGCAGATTAACTTAGACAGCAAAGAGCCACGATTGATGGAGTGAAGAAGTCAGTAATTGGTCAGTTAACATTAGCAAATGAAAAACGGGGTGCAAGAAGTTAAGAAGATAAATTAGTGAACGACTCAGGACAAAAATTAGGTGGAATGTAAAAAGCTTTTCGTGAGATAAATATACTGAAAGAAAGTCTACTAACGCTAGTCCTAGGTCTGTATCCCTAGAGATTTCCTCTCCCGTCGCCTTTAAAAATAAGAGTACAGTGAAGTGAGAGAAACGCGTTTAACCGACGGTATTTGCAGGTTGCAATAACGACTAAATTATAAATTGAGAAAACACAAGTTGGCGAACAAGCTCGTTTTCAGTGATTCGTACTCATGCCCACCCCGTAGTGTTATTATGGTTGAAAGACAAAGTCCCTGATTCTGCAGCCTCGTTTTGTATCTATTCATTCACATGTTCCTGTGGGACAATGTACATCGGCCGCACGACCAGGCGCTTGTCTGAACGCATCCGTGAGCACCACCCGGCATTTTTAGGCACTGGAACATGACCACGAATCACTGAAAACGAGCTTGTTCGCCAACTTGTGTTTTCTCAATGTGCTCAGTGGTAAATTAGAAATCATACAAAAAGCCTAGATTCAGGTAGTATGGCGGAAAGATGCGGGATATTACAAATTTTCGTCTTTAATAAGCCTTTGCGCCGGCCACGTTATGAGGTCTTTAGTTAGTCTCAGACTTGGAACTGATTGGGCTGTTATCCCGGGAAAAGAGCGCCGGTAACCACTCCCGTGCAGATGCAAACAATGTTGTGCGAACTTTCTCCAATCAACGTCAAGAAACAATACAACGGAAGCGGATTTCAAATCAAATATCAAACTACGTTGCTCAATGATCACCTCGATTACATGCAACACCAAACGGATGGGCAAACTTTCACACTCACCAGGGTTGAGCACGAACGCTGACAAAGGCGATCACTTGTGCCACGAGATGTGTCACCAAGCTACAGCCTAGGGATAGCAGAGTGACCGTGGAAAGAAGCCTCATCCTAGGAGGCTCAATAGACAAATATGGACAAGGTTTTGTGTAACCAACTGTGGGATGAAGAAATCCAATAGATCAATAAGCGACATGAAACAAAGGCGAAGGATACTGGAGTGTAAAATGAACGGAGTTCCAGAAGTAACGTCGATATGTCACTAGTATCCTCTCTCAGTCTAACATGCAGGACCTCAGATTAATTCGTCAAGCAACAGTAAAAGTTTGTCAGTGGTATTCATATCAAACAATACTTGCATTTATATTTTACCGAAGTTTCAGCAAGTCAAAGACAAAATCTTTCAATTAAGCTAGGATGAATAGTATGTATTGGAGCAACTGATACAAAAGAATTCTATAAGAAACCAAAATGAGAAAATAGATTTAGGCTCAGAGATTACTTCTGAATTGCCGTTTACTTTTTACGTTGTCAACCGAAACGAGCCGAAAATGACACGGCGAAATTCTGATAAACGTTCATGAAGGAGGGAATAAGTTAGCACATGTATCGTGCTGGCAAGTGAGTGACATGTAGGCGGATCATGATGCAAACGACGGATGGGAAACTTGTCCTCATGGGCCCACGAATTTAGGACGACTGAATTAACTAAACGATAAGAGCGACAAAGACAATGGAAACTAGAACACTAAAGCTTGAATAGGATAAGAGTGAAATGGGCGGTGCATTGGTGCAGAAAACAAGCATTAAAAGCATGTTTATCATCTAACTCTTCCGATTCGAAGTCATTCGATCGACTTTCAAATCCAAACCTGGAGAACAATCATCCGTACTTACTGCAACCCCCACGTGAATTTGAAACTACGGAAGGCCAAATAGAACGAATAGTTTTGAGAATGATGCACAGTTAGGGTAAAGGAGACGATTAGGTGTTGGATGGCGATGGCATTTAAGAGCAAAAGATCACCAGCAAATTGAGGGTTTGCCGAAGCAGAACTGTTTGATTCATTGACAGATACGACGAACAGATTGAGAATTCAGCTAGTTTATGAAGTAGCCTTATTGGTATAGGAGAAGAAAAGAACAAAAATTCCGAATGTTCAAGCAATAAGGATCAGAGTGACTTAAAGACTTACTGACAGAATATAAAATGTAACTGCCCTTACCGCGGAAACGCCTACTTGATCCATAGGTAAACTGATACTAGTTGCAATAGGCAATAAAAAAGTGGCTGAGAAAAGCCTGTGGTGTTAGCTTAAGGCTGGAAAGGATAAAGCTCATAGATCGGGGACATTATACAAGCACTTTAGCATTTTGAGTCTCGGGAATCCAATTCCGATGACCTGGGTGAAGCATCAGCCTCAAAAAAAGCTATGATCTGATCCATAAT
This sequence comes from Fasciolopsis buskii, assembly GCA_008360955.1. Taxonomy (NCBI): domain Eukaryota; kingdom Metazoa; phylum Platyhelminthes; class Trematoda; order Plagiorchiida; family Fasciolidae; genus Fasciolopsis; species Fasciolopsis buskii. Next base: position 19,135 of record LUCM01005629.1, on the reverse strand, counting down.
AAAACAATGCAGATTAAATTGGATGGGCAGCAAAAAGTGCCCTAGCTTCCGAGATTTGAGATGTTGCACGTTGGTAAGTTACATAATACAGTAATATATAACTGAAACACTTAGGTTGTCATGGCCAAATCTGTTGCAAGTGCGTTACCAGTGTAAAAGTGTGGTTTCCAGCAAGAAATCTAAGAGTTGATGATCAGAAGCGTTCACTGAAGCGTCCGATCCTGGACTTCATCATCAACGTTCAGGACGAGTCCCACTGACTGCACCCTTTCTCAGTATCGTACAAGTTACAATAGAAAGTATCAATGTGTAAGGTAGACAAGAGGCGGGGCCTACACCCGTGGGAGGAGAATGCTGGAGTAGCCAGCACACAGAACACAGTCTAACTTTTCAAACTTTCAATCACCCTGATTAGATCGGAAATAACATCATGATCTCCAATATTCGCGACTCGGTGTCATATGGTTAAGCGTCTCCAGCCAGCTGGTTGACGAATCTTTCGGACCCAAACCACAAAAAGGTGAGACACTCGCCTCACCTAAGTTCGCCGTACATTTATTCATCTCACACTACCACGTCATCCATTGACCTCCACATGGCTTCATCCACTCCGTGGGATGAAAGGAAAATAAGGCACGGAGTGGTGAGCGAAGATATGCTACACGCAGCATGTGATCTAAACAACGAAGTGTACTAATATTAACAGGCTGCGACAGAATACTTGCTGAGCCGGTACTAAGTACTCGCAAGCAATTCGCAGGTTAGTAACGATACAGATGGGACTGATTAGCTTCTTTCAGCCATTTCCCTTATCATCTCTGAAACTACAACAGCAGAGATACAGCTGTCATGGGTCAAATGATAGAAGCCTCTGATATGTGGGCGAGCGTGTTCGAAGGTAAGTGGGACTTCCAGGGAGCCACCAGACAAGATCGCATGGACAGAAGATTATCTCCAGCAGACTGATTCTCGGACTTGCTCCTATACTGCTTAGTTGGCACTCGGGGAGAGCCCATCGAAAAATAATGTCTCCGGTGGACGAATGATCGGAGAATAACCGTTAGTGGAGAACGATGACGTTTGAAAAAAAGTGAATGGATGTGCCAACCACCTGAATACCAAAAGAAGTAGGGGACAGCTGATTTTAAATAACAGATATGGGATTAACTGAATCGAAAGCATGAGTATTTTCTGCAATCCCTGATAATTTACCGAAGTACAATTGTCCATGATGTTGAAAATACCGAAGAAAATGTACGAGATAATCGCGAAAAACGAGGGATCCGAGAAAAAAAACTGAGAATGAGAAATCTCATCCTTCTCGTAGATTAAGGGTAAGTATAGAGTTACATGTAGATTAAAAACAATCAGTTAGCAGCGGCGAACTAAGCACTCACTTCTTAATGAGTCAATCTAGCTTGCTTTTTTGTTATAGAAATCCAGCGAATAGTTTTCTGTCCATATCGTATGTGAGGTGTACACGCATATTCCCTGAAAACTATATGCTTATAAAGTTTAGGTGGAACAAACAATCCCCAGACTATACTAGTACGGTGCCATGCTCGAACGAGTGCTCAACAATTGGAGCGGTAGCAGCAGTACAAAAACAAGAACAACAACAACAACAAGAACAACAACAACAACAAACTTCAAGGGATGAAAACTTACAAGTGACACTGAGAGTAGTGATGAGAAATAGATCGACATACAAAAATTGGCCATCAGAAAGGGAACTGCCGATCTGAAAGAGACCATGTATAGAGAAAGTGCTGCAATATGTGGATGAACACAGTGAGTAAACGTATGCGGCAAAATGAGTCTACGATGAAATGGAATATCGTCTATGTCCATGGTATAATCACCTTAGTTCAGCTTCAGCAACCATTAATTTTGCACTAATATGTTCCTACTTTGTTTCAAACAAATGAAAAAAAAATCACTGACAATTCAAATAAGATTCGCGCGACGTATTATTATTCAGTATAAATTATGGGGATGTTTGAACAGCGGAGTAGCAGGTACGCATACCAGATGAACGGCAACAAACGCGAAACCGGTCGTGTTTTAGTAGAAATTTTGTTCACTCATATAGAAACTACCAACACTGAATATATATGTACACGTTTTTCGGGAACAGATGACAGGCTCGATAACAGGGCACAGATGCTTGGACTATAAAAGGGACTGACAAAAGCTCGGGCTGCACAACCATTACCCTTGCACCATAGTGCTCCGATTTTGACTGCAAAATCACAGAACCATTTGTTTAAAAGATGACGAAAAACGCTAAAATATCAAGTGCAAAATAGCCGATTGAAAAATCCTGTCTAAAAGACACAATTTCGAATGCACGAGCAGCAATGAGCCATTTCATCTACTGCCTCCAACCATCGACTGGGGGACCTTGTATTGATAGCTTAATTCGACCCACGCGAGCCAGTCCGCCTTTAAGATTCTCAAAACTTTTTCACGTCATCGACTAACATCCTCGACCCATCTCCCAACCACCATCTATTTCGCAGAAACAGTAAACGAGGCTGACAGTCTATCTATGAGCATGCGCAAAACATGCCCTAATCATCCTAATCTACTCAAATTCAATACCTCTTCTAATAAATGGATCAGAGGACTCGGCACCCTATGCCTGATATCTGATTTACTGAGAGAATTCGCCTACCATAATATACCAATGCTGTAAAGACAGCAGTGTTCAAACACCGAAATTTTTCGCTGTTTGCTCGCCGGATTTGTGCATCTGCTAACTGAGTCTAATTCTCTCGCAGCCAAGGACAAGTTCTACCGGGAACTTTTTCCATTACTCCGAGATGCGCGTTAAACGGACATTGCTGGTGATTTCATCACCCAAGTTCGCAACTCAGCGCAAACGGAATGCCAAGTAGCAGATCTCTATTCTCTGTCTCCACCGATCGTACCGAGAACAACGATTGTCTCATCCAAATCTGTTCTGATGACAAACCGCTTCTGACGAACACCACCTTTTGTCACAAAAAGCGACATCGGCTCACTTAGCACCCTCCATTGACTTCACTGAATTGAACTCGGATTGATCACATTGCCTTTAGTCACTGGTGGCGTGGATCAATCGAAGATTACCTGTGAACTCCGATCATACTACAGCTTGTGCTCCCTTTTGTTTTCGCATAGTCTGTGGTCGCGCCAACACGAAAACCACGCTACCGCACGGATGGCTTTAGGTGATAATCGGCGCCTTCGGTGCCCATGGGAGCATCCAACGCGGTTGTCACTAAAAACAAATGATGGGGATTCGAGAGGACTTTGGAGTAAGCGGCAACCACCAGATATATAACCACAGGTTAAATAAACGTCGCAAACTGCAACTGGCTTCAGGAGAGTTGGAATCGATGAGTTCATGAACATGAACATGAACGGATACGATGAGCGGAAAAGGATGGTTTAGTTCATCGCTACTGATACATGCAGAACTATCCGGCCGAACTGCAGACAAACAACTGCTAACTGGGATCCAGTCTGAGAGCGCAAATGGGACTCTGTTGCTCAGATCGGTCCCAATGACCAGATGCTCTCAATACCGGATCACCGGACACGTGAAAAGTGAAGCGAGGGGGGGTTGTATCTGGGTTGCGAAGTGATTATGGAAATGTGCAAACGCTACGGGGACACTACATGAATCTATTTTGAAAGTTTCAAAAGTTCTACTAGGGTAAATCATTGCCTTTTTCTAGTTGTGTGCGAAAACACAACCAAATGAAGCGAAAACTTAGGTTTACGTAATTCATTCAAATTATTTCTCATTTTTTCATAATGCTACCATGAATGAAATAAGCCCGGCCACCCTTTTTCCTGGTACACTGCATGGTCCAATATCCGAGGAACGAAGGTTTATAAGTCTTTCTCTTTAGACAGCGGGCTGCAGACACTTGGGCGAGCGATGCTGCGCGGTTGCTTGCATTGCGCAAAGGATTTTTCTTTGGGAACCCTAACCGGAGTTTCCACTCAAAAGTCTTACATACAAGGCAGCAGGGCGTTAACCCAGCACGGGAACTCGGAATAGAACCATTCTTGTTCACTACCCGTCCAGCTCGAAACAGTTACTGGGGCGGTCCTAATTATCCTGCACTACGACCGAGGGGAATGAATTTATTTTATTTGTAATATTCATGGAGTTTGTGGACGGGTATTGTTATGGACTCCATCAACTAATTGGCAAGACGATTAAGGTTCTCAACCAAAGCTTTTGTTTCTAAAGAGAAACTCTCCGCAAGACAACTGAGAGTCACTGAGTGAGAGCCTATTTGCTTGGATCGACTATTCTTCCTTCGATCGCGAACGGCCCAACACCAATCGAGGAAATATCGTCAGTGTACATTAAAAACTGTAGTAACCACAGTCTGCAGGCGTCCACTTTGAACCAAAAAAGATACTGTGCCCGACGAAATAACTAATGGATAGCTCCGAAATGATGCGGCAAAATAAAATACCGAGTCAACAGTAGGAGTGACACATTAATAATGGGACTTACGTAATATAAAGTAATCACAGAAATAAACTGGATTAACGAATAGCTCGTGATAAACTTGAGTGTGCCAAAACTGGTCACTAGAGAACATCGACCCTCACGGATTAGTGTCGGCATGCAGCTAATGTTCTGCTCTTTCGACGTAAACGGGCTAGCCACACTGGCCTCAGCCTCGCTCAAGGAGACTCCGGCGTGTGCGGCTTTCAGGGCCCCACAATCATTTGCGCCATCACCACACATTGCGACAAAATAGCCAACGGACTGCAAAGCCTCGATCAGTTGCGTTTTTTGATCGGGAGAGAAACGAGAAAACACCGTGCCTTTGACCACAAGCTAAATACAACGGGGAAACATGAAAAAGAGAAACACTAATGTGTCCGGTCGGACAAGGGAGTGAAAAAGATAAAAGAAAAAAATATCTTCGATCAGGATGGCTTGTCTGCTAATGAGCACTAAAATAAACCACTGTGAAGCTTTTCTCGCAGCAGTTACTAAATGAAATAAATAATCCTTTCCCTATTAGTGAAGATGGTTCTGTGATGTGCCCAGTAGTACAAGTGCTGTCCCCTGATGTAACGGTGTCAGAACTGAGAAATCGACGATTCAAATCAAGGGAACTATCAACCCAATTTTTACACAAAACCCTACCGTTAGTTACCGTTGGTTCAGCGACGCATTGGTTAAAGCTTTGAAAGCAACAAAGAGCATGAATGACATCTATGTCAAACCGCGGTATAGGTCGTATCATGCGCTGGAAATGTCACGATGAACGAAGACAAGGCGCCAGAAAATCAAGTGACAAATGAGGCGTACCAAATGCAAGAAAAATCGACCACGGCATTTCATGATTTCTCAGTTATGTGATAATATTCAAATTAGTTTTGAAATGGCACAAAAGACATATAAACAGGTCTCAGATATCGATGAGGACTACTTATTATAAAGAAAGCTATATTTCCATCTAATATTTGTCACATTGCTATCTTAGTGACCCCAACAGTAGGGTAAAAGGTTAATAGGCTTTCGTTTCGGCAGTGGTACGGTTCAATTACAGGCAATTTTGTACGAATATGATGCGTCAGTATTTGTCTTCAAAACTGTACCGCAACAATACGCTAACTCGTTTCCCGTATCACCTGCAAATAAGGTCTTACCATCCTTAGATCGCCACACATTTTTTTAGTTACAAATAAAATTAACATATCCGTCTTCCATCTTTTTAAACATTACCAATTGAAGGGTTTCCAGATATTGTAATCTGGTATTCCCAATTAATAAACAGGCAAGAATTCCTTTTAGTTTTCTAACCGCACGATTCCTCTGCTTATGAGAAGGGATCTCAACGGCAAGTGGTTCTCAACGGATGCATTGGCCTTCGAGCTTCTCCGTTTGAACACCCTTACGACCGCACATACAAACACGTATGCATACATAATACAAGAGTTTGCGGCGATCAAACTTCTTTTCGCTACGATAAGTTGTGGGAATGTTGCCGGTGTAGTTTTCTAAATCGCGTTGTCAGAATCAAAGGAACGATAACCGTTTGCAGGCAGCAGACCATTGACTGTTTACGTGACATAGCTGAAACACCCGTCCTATTGGCATAAGGGAAATTAACCAAACCCTGAGGAAAAACACACGAAACCCAGAAATCATACCGGGTTACGATTTGATCGAAATGAAGGAATGGATGAATAAAACAATCGGTTGCTTAGGTGTAACAATAAAGTTCAATCTCAGTCTGTACAAACATTAATTAAGCACCAAATTGCTCTGGTTTTGTCAGAAAAAGATTGCACCTCAACATCGCGTGATACGGTGAGACGACCTGAGCGCCTCCATAATCTAACGAGCTACACAAGATGGCTGATCTCAAACCGAGGATTCAATCATATCTGGATCATCAATGGCTAGAAGCATGAGGAAGCAGTCTTCTAGACCCTTAGGTTGGGGGTTGATTTGAAGCTGGCAACTTAGTCGTTAATATCAGCGAGATAATAATTGACGCCAACAGAAGGGTTTCTAATCATACACTTCTAGTAGCCTTGCGGATAGGTTCTTGTGAGAACCATACAGCTGGATTCCTCTGAAATATCCGACCACCATGTTCCATAAATGACAACTGCGAAAAATACCAAACATCGTCGGTCACTGCGCACGATAATCACGCTTTCAGTTGCATTGGACAGGATGGGTAGTGATACGTAAGCTACTCCTCATGGTTTTTTCTCTCTTACTCAACTTTTGTTTCCTGTCCCAAGGCATCGCACAACTCCAAATGTACTCATACACACTGGGTTTCCGGGCACGTAGGCCTCACAACCGACGATATATATATATATATGACGGTTTCCGGGATCCAGCCTAACAGTGCACACGGGACTCTAGTGCTTAGTGGGTTCTCCATATCACCATGACCGCGTGCGCTTGAAATCGGATCCCCTGACATGCGAATAGTGAAATGAGGGAAGGAAATTACGTTTAGATTACGAAGACTGGTTATGGAAGTGAAGTCTTGTATGCGCGTTTCGGAGACAGAATTTTTCCACTTATAAAATCCCATGAATCTTATCAAGGGAAACTAGTAGCTCTATTTGATATGGCGTGCAAACACTAAAGGCAATCCAGCAAGAACACCTAGGCGTACATATAGCGTTCCATTTGAACCTTTTCCTTCAAGCAATAATAAGGCCAAATACATTCAACAACCACCTTTCGTTTGTACTATCTCACATCGTTCTTTTACGGGAGAACCAATTTCGGTAAGGTTTCTAACATAAAGTGTTCGAGGGATTAGGGACAACGACGCTCCACAGCTTCCCATGCCGCAAGTTGTCTTTTGAAAACCGCAACCAAAGCCTTCTAACTCAAAAGTCTGACCTACAAAGCAGTGAGGCGTTGTCTCATCACGGGTACATGACCGAGGCATCCATAAGGACCACCTTCAGGTGTAAGTTGTCTACTGCCCCTGGAGCAAGAATGAACGTTCCGCCATCGGCTCAAGCCCTTTGCTCCATGCAACCCAACGGGAAACCGGAACGGTACGGAGTGTCATCCTTACGGTGAAATTTGAACAGCTCAGAGGGGTGACAGTTACACGATAAAGTGAGATAACTTCATCCAGCTTCGACATAAATCTCAGGTATCCTGCTTCAACACTTACCTAAAGGATATTTTTTGAGTGGTGAATTCCCCCTCGTGCTTTTTCCTCTAGAGTGATTTATCTTGGGCCTAAAGTAGTGGGCCATTGAGAACCGGATTTTGTCCAATCGACTGTTTGAGAATAGACAGGTGGATAACACACAAGACGAGTATTATTGACTAGGCGAGCTTTGTGGAATCTCCCGGGTCACGATCGTATGCGTAACTGGGCCGATCGATAGGACGAGATGAAACGGTCAGCGGGTCATTTCAATTTTGCTTAGGATTGACATCTTCGTCAATTAGTATGAGCGGTTGACTTTGGCTAAACCCAATATGTGATCTGCAGGTAGAGCCGTATTCAAAAAAAGGTTTGTACGATACAACGCTACCGCTTGCTGGTTGCAGTTAAATGACGGGAAAAACAGAGGTGACAAACTTCCCTTTCAGAACTAGATTACAGATCACCATCATCACCGTATAGCATTAAATAGTACGGCCAGTGCCTTTCCCACGATGACGTGGAAAGAACAAATGAAAAGGGTAAGTAGGACGTAGAGCTCCAAGAGTTAAAAAAGAACTCTGTACCAGCCAACACATAGCATATTGCAGCAGTACAAATGCAAATCTGAATAAATTCAGACTTGATACATTTTAGTAGTAGGAGATTGAATGTTTTCATGAAATAATTCACCACATGATATCATCGCTCAACTCACCATAAAGAAACCATGGAAGCACTGTACAGCTATTTCAACCTTGTTAGGAATCATCAGCTGTGCGTATCCATCGCGCCCGAACTGGAAAGTAAACCCCGGGACGAACAACTTTGAGTCGAATGCCTTAGCCATTGCGCTACCGGGCAGGCTCTGAACGGTTTGTTGAACTTCACCGCATATCTGGTTTGACAAGCATGGAAGTAAACACGTTCCATACACACACACACACACACATGCATTTGGGCACACGCAAACACTGGGTCCACTTAACATCGATGACGTGGTCGATTCTCCATTTACGAAATGAAATAGATCAGTTCTTCGTAATTCCCGAAAACTTGGACATGAGGCCATCATTCAGGCCAGATGTGTTTCGTCATTCTCTTTTAAGTTTACCTTGAGAAAAATGAGGCATACAAATAGCGCGCCCTTTGACTGGCTGCGTTAGAAATTTGTGTTCGTCGTTTTCCTGTGGGATTTTTGGTTCCATTGTGGTATTCGTTCGCCGCTGCGATCGGTAGGAGTTCTTGCTGTTTAAAAACCTTATCGTTCCTCAATATGGACTGGGATCACGCACTGCTGCATCTCAAAGACCTTATCCATCTAAAACCGTCACTCGTGCTAGTTGGCAGGCAGC
>LUCM01005628.1:41690-66900 GCA_008360955.1 Fasciolopsis buskii | reverse complement strand
ATTGCCGAATTGATGCGTTGCCTGATCATACTTAACAATGACGTTTTGTACGCTAAGCGGAGCGTTTTGAAATACAATTTAGTTGGCTTTCGGGGTCAGTTCCTCCCGTAGCTGCTTCAAGACTCGTCCCGTGAACTGTGTAAACAGGTCTACCTTCTCAAGCGGACACGCGCAAGGAAATACATGTTTTACGACCCCATAAATCAACTGGTTCCGATGGCTCTTCCCCAGGTCTATTAATGGATGCAGAAATGGAGTTGATAAGTTAGCTATTCGAGATGTTGCCATTCTTAAAGGGGGTTTGTCCAGTGACTGTGCTAACCGTAGGAGCATTAGCTTAATTCCGATCGCGTCAAAGGTTCTAATGCTCATCAGCATTTGCAAGTTGTACAAGACACGTGAACAGTAAACCAGCTAAGGTTTGCGGTAGTCGGGGATGCGTCAATCAAATCTTCACCCCGTGACACCCGTTGGATCACTGTTTTCTTTCCAAAGACCAATGATAATAGTGTGTTCAGACATTCACCCAGCCTTCAACCCCGTTAGTGGGTATACACTTTGGTGCTGCTTGTTGATAGAATGGGAGTGCCGAGAGTTATTGTTGTCCGCAAAGGGTTTTACTATACCGCCGGGGCAGGGTTCTGGCCACCTTAGCTTACCTTCGGTCGTCTCCAGTGAAGTGCATGAAGGCTGCCTTATATATCCATTTCATTTCAATTTTGTCAGAGAGGTTTATTTGCATATCACTTTTTCTGATCTATTGAAAGGTGGAGTTAAACTCCTCTCAGAGAACAAAGATTTAATTAACTAGGACTTGTTCCGATGATATACCCCGTTGGGGTGCGCGTTTGACATGCGCACAATCCAGTCACGCAGGTTGGCCACTAGGGGCTGAGGTTCATCCGATTGGCCGTGTACTTCGTAATCACGGTATCTTAAAACGGCAGGTGCCAATAATTGCAACTCACCTTTGTCTAATCAAATTAGGGTATTCCTAGTGCTCTAACAGCTGGAGGTGTTTGAGCAGACGCTAATGACCAACGTTGAAAGCCAAAGCACGTTTAGCGAAAACCCGGTTGCAACTCTGCGGACCAATGTGGTATCCGGGCTTTTCCTTCCCGGTGGAATGTGTACTTACCACCGTTTCGTGTGCTATTCTTTCGGTGCGGGAAACTTAGCCAATCCGCGTTGAGAGACGCCCCGGCGACTTTGTTTTCGGACCGAGATGGTCTCCAAGCATTGCTTCGCGTTTGGTGGGAACGTCGGGTGGCAATGATGTGTGCGTGTCCGGTTGATGGCGGGTTTGTCTTGCTGTTGGGGGTGGGGTGGTTTTGGTGAGGTTTCTGCTGACATCTTTTTTCTGATGGTGATTTCGGTGTTATTTCTTTTATGCTTGTGTGTTTTGGTGGTTGGGAGGGGTGTGGCGTTTATTTGAAGCGTCGATTTAGCCTTTTGTTACTTGCATTTTGCACGTTTGCTGTGGCAAGCGCAGAGAAGCGCGCTAGGGCTGGTCCGGTTGACTTGGGCGGGGTTTCGCACACACCCAACGCTTTCCTACCGGTAGGTCGGGCGAGGTGAAACAGCTTTCGAGAATTTCCCATGACAGCAACATGCTCCATCTCCAAAGCTCGTTGGGACCTCCATATCTCGCGATCCCAATGTAAGTCTGTGCTGAGTTCACGCTCCGTTAGGAGCCGCGCTTTATAATACTCGCTGCCAGCCGGGCTGGGCTAGTGTGTGTCAAGAAGGTGCAACAGTTCAATAGGAATCCTGTGTATCCCAACGCTACGTGTTAAGCCACCACTCATTAAGCTGGCAGAATGCAAGGCATTCTTGATAACCGACCAGTGTTCGTTCATGTTTTTAAATGGAGATAATGCTAGCTTTTTAGCCAGTGCGTTTGGAAAGAATGAAATGCAGATCGGTGGAACTTGTGGTGATACTGAATCACGAGTTTTTATTGCATCAAGTCCGGCAACCAACAGGGTTGTCGTCTGCCTCTAAAGCGACCCACAGATTTGGGATACGTATCTGACTTTTTTTGGAAATGTGGACAGTTAATTGACCTGAGGACCGCTGGTTTTCACTATATCAACTGGTTTTTTCTGCGCAAGATATCAGCTCTTGGTCTTGATTGTCCCTGATTTCATTCGGTCTACAGCCTATAGATGTGTATATGGAAGCAACAAATAAATTACCCATGGGAGCAATCTGCTATTACTATACACGAACGTCGGAATCTCATTGCTTACAGCCGGCTGTTGACTGGGTTCAAGTCAAACAGTGCATCTTCAACCTTCTCATTGTGCGCGACATCAGCGCTTGTAAGACAAGAAGCCGCGGCCTCACGCTTCAAAGAGAGACTCAATTCAGACTGCGAAGTATGTCCAGCTACACTTCTGGAATCCTCTAATGCAATCTCTGGAGTCATTATGCGATATGGCTGTGTTGCAGGCAGTGGCATACCTGCATTCATATTCTTTCGTCATCTGCATGAATCTCACTCATCGTCCTTGTCTTTGCTTGCTGCGCTTCTGACAAGACGTTACCGCGAGATATCCACCAAGATCATAGCGTACCAATGCACGTTTAACGGTTGTCAAAACAGACAGAACTGAAGCCCTTTGCGCTGCCAGTCTTTTTTTATCCCTGATGTTTGAGCGAAGTCGGCGTACGAGGTCGATCACAGCGTGTCCTCGACATTCCTCTACAAAAGCTACAGTGACAACATTCGCGCAGAAATCAAATACGCGGTTTTATGTGGATACAGAAATGCGTTTCTTGTTTGTTTGCTTGTTTTTCGTGGTGGATTGTATCAGTGGTCCCTTCTCCTAGGCTTACTTTTTGACTGTGCGGTTTCATTTTAGTAGACCTACATAATTCAGATCTTGTTGTTGATAGGGTAATGCATCACCCGATATAAGAACTCTAAGTGAAGGAACTGATTTCTGGCTGGTTACTTTTTTGTGCAATTGTTGATTTAACGCAACGACCTACAAACTAGGCACGGAAGCACTAAATTACGTTTTACTCGTTTCGATCTCAGTTGTGCCTACGAACGTTACTAACAGTACCATTTATCCAATGCAGCTCTCAGAACCTTTCCGTGTTGTTATTTTCAGTTGGTATTCAATGCTTGAGAAAACATGTTGGCTGAACTACATCGGGCAGTTAATCAAAAGTGCCTTCGATATTGCTTGTGCTCTGGAGCTAGATGGTCGTCCTGTAATGGTTCATTGTACTGATGGTTGGGATCGCACCACTCAACTCAGTTCGCTCGCCCAGCTTCTTGCTGATCCATATTACCGAACAGTTGAGGTAATTTGGTTTTATCTTCTGTCAGAGGGAAACAAATCTCCCACTCTTCGTTCGTCTCAAACCATTTATTTCGTTTCTATTTCTCGTATATAAGGGTTTTACAGTACTTGTTGAACGAGAGTGGCTTTATTTTGGACACAAGTTCGCCGATCGTTGTGGTCAAGCTGGTGCTAATGCATACCCGGATGAGAGAAGTCCTATCTTTCTGCAGTGGTTGGACTGCGTCCATCAAGTTCGTCGGCAGTTTCCAAATGACTTCGAATTTAGCGAGGTATTTCTTGTAAGTTTTTTTCAGTTTCGTGTGATATTCTCGTTATTGAAATCGTTGAAATGCGACTAAGGGTGGGTAGTTTTTCTGTATCCGTTCGTCGATGAAGCGTTATGAAAGTGAGAGAATAAATTCGAATTAATTGATTGCTTCGTACACGTCAGTTATGGGTAATGAATCAATTGTTGCTATGCTTCTAATCTGTTGTACACGGTCGCAAATGGAACTTGTCAGATTCATGCAGTTACAGTTATAGTCGTTGGTTGATTTTGGAGAAGTCTGGAGGCCGAAATTTGGTGACTGTGTACAGAACGCTCACTTTCTTCCTTTTATTCACCGGTGGTCTTCTCGATAACACCATCTTCCGTTTTTTACTACCCTCCCCACCATGCAAACACCAACTTCGATTCCCATGTCCCCAGTGAAAATGCTTACTTCAGAGGTTCCAACAAATCTTGTTACATTTATTGGTTTCAAAACCTTTTCCATTTTTTCGAAACCTTATTCGTTTTCCCCACATCTATCTTCTGACTCCTCCGTTTTGAGTTCCACAGCCTGTTTCTCTTCTTGCCTTATCCATTAGTTCTTCACTGTGCTGGTCTTCCTTCATATCTGAGCCTCCTCTTGCTGCACATTTTCTATTCCGCACCAGGCGTTTCGTCACTTCAGCTCATCTGCTGTATGCAACTCAAGTCTGTCCAGCGCTTGCATACTGCAGTCACGCCTGGGTGGGGCTTCGTCTACTCTCTTCCTCTTTGATCGCGTTTAGCGAAAAGCCCTCCGGCTGGTCGACTATCCTTTCTTAGTAGTTGTTTTGTAGCATTAGCTCATCGTCGGGCCGTCGCTTCGCTGTCCCTTTTATACCGTTATTACTTTGGTATTTTGATCCCCGAACTTGCCTCAACAGTTTAGCTTCTGTTATCTTTTTCACCCTTCTCGCATATAGGCAACTAACCACCATTATCATGTTTCTGTTGCTAAATGTCGTGCTTCTTTCTTGCTATCTTCACCTTTCCCCAGAATTCAAAACTGGAACATCCTCCATTTCCTGTATTCTCACCCACTTGCAACCTTCCCCCTCTAAAAGAAATATCGGCCAACTTGTTCCTGCGTGAATATTCCCATATTTCTCTTTAGAATTTGTCTTTTGACCATAGGGTTTTCTCCGCATACCGTACCTCACGTCGCTTGATGAAGACTCGTGCAAACTCCATGCCTCGCAACCATACAACAGGACTGAGCGCGTTGTGGCACAGTGCACACGATCTTTCAGCTTCAGCAAAATGCCACGTCGACGCCGCACGTTCTTCTGTCCAACGTACACCACTGGAGCCTCGAAAATACACGTGCCCATCTTTCCTACAGTGCTACCATCCTTCTTCACACAGCTGCCGGGCTGAGAGAAACGATCAATAACGGTTATTTCCTCTTCTTCGAATATCGAGTTAGGCGCTATAGTTGCACGCCGAATGAAGCTACAACCCTTGCGAATCTGTTTAGTGCATTTTTCGCATGCTCCGTTGATTAGAATAAGCACATTAGGTTGTCTGTCTAATCTAAGCCTCACAGCTTTTCATCATTTGCATGTTGGACGCCTGTATCTTGAAGACTTAAAGCATGCTCCACTGACTCATCCATGACAAAGTTAAGCAGGAATGGAGAAATAGGCCACCCTTATCAGACACCAGTGGTTGCTTCGAGTGAATTTAGCAGTTCGCCATGTACATGTACGCGACCAGAAGTTTGAGTGCAATGCTCACATGTGGTCAACGATTTTTTCTGGTATACCCTTCCAGTGGAGAGCACTGAATATCGCTGTCCGGTCATCTGGATAGAGGGCGGATTTCAAATTGAGGAATACTGCGATAGTTTGGCAGCGTTTTGTGCGGTGAGTCTCGAGTAACTGCGACGAATGAAAATCTGACTGATAAAAACTCTACCTGAACAAAATCCGTCTTGACGTTTGCGGATGTTGCTCTCGCGAGCGGGCGTCAGACGATGCGGTACTATGGAAACCAAACTTTAGTAACTAAGAATTGACGAGGAATACTACAGTCACTGCGTATTCTCTTCTTGAGGATGGATACAGTCAATTACTCACTCCACGTTAACGGAATTTACCTCTTTTTTCAGGAGTTACGGTACAATTATGTTCGTCATTTATCAACGTATCCCCTTTCCGTTTGAAAACACCGAGAGGTAGTTCGTCAGGACCCGCTGATTTTCCCCGCTTCCGCAGTCGAATTTGTGATTCATGCTTGATGTTCATGTGAAAGCACATCTATCTGTACAGTTTGGTTAATGCGGAGAAATACGACTGCCTGACGTGACAATCCAAAGAACTACTTGTCCATTGGAACGTTGAAATTCTAAATCTTCTTGGTGCCTCAAGTGAAAATAATTTCATACTAGTTTCTTTGGACGCCACGTCAAAGTAACCAAAGATTACTGTGGCGGGCCCATCGATAACCACTGTTTTTCGGTGCTACATTTTTGGTATAATCTTGTCGTTATGATTAGGTTTCGCATGCGCACTGTCTATATAACGAAGCTAAGGCAGCCTTATTCTTAACCTGGTGTCGTGTTTCTGCGAACGACATCACTACCAGTCGTGCATAGATATTTCGCTGTCGTCCTGCTCCTTACAATGCCTGACTTATTGCCATTCTATTTCATAGTTCCATCATTCCAGTGTTCAGAATCATCGTTACTGGTCCTCGTTAGGGCAATAGGCCCTTAAGGCTATGGAGCACGCCCGTTCCATTATGCTTGCAAAAATATGATATAAATAAACTCACGAGTCCGCGAAAGTTAGATCGCGTGAATATTAGTTGCGACAATAACGACCAGTTCTTCATTTTTCTTATGCTTATACATATCGGTTCGTAAATGGGTGAACAAATAGGAAAACAGCCATATAGATAGTGTATATGAGATCAAATAAGGCCATACTGTTTTCCGGTGTATAGCGAAATGAAACTGGTTGACATAGTTTCGTTAGATGCTCTGTACGTGTACGTACGTGTGTGTGTATATATGTGCATCCGTATGTTAATACCAAGCAGTAGGCGCGGAGCAATATTGCAGTCAGAATGTAAAATTGAGCTATGTTGATACGGTCCCCTAGGACTGAAATATATGGATTGTATTCCGATAACTGCCCATTTACACACGTCCCGCACCAGCAGTAAGATGCGTCGCCCTCAAATTTTTACAGCCTCTTGTTCTGGAGTTCGACTCATGTATCCACTTTTTTGTGCTACAGGTCAAGTTGGGACTTCATATCTATTCGGGGTTGTTTGGGACGTTCCTGGGAAATTCAGAAGAGAATCGCCAAACCATGAAGCTGAGCGCTCGAACTTGCTCTGTCTGGTCGCTGTTGTCCGCGCAGCTGAACCCGCGAATCGTTAATCCGTTTTATAAACCAGGTGATCAGGTGAGCTCTGGTGTCCAGTTATGCTGTCGCTTAACAGCTTTTCGGATGTTTATTCTTATGGCCAGTGCACTTCTTTTGTCAAAATTCACATTTCGTCCGATTTGGAGCGTTCTTTTGTTGAATAGCTTTTTAATGCCTTAAATGAATTCCTTGGGATTTCTTGCTCGAGCGTTCGGCTGGCAAGCTTGAGCCTGGAAAACTCGACTTTATTATATAGACATGTCCATGTGTGCATATGTACATACACTATAAATATATATTTATATATTAGAAAATTTCTGTTAAGGTTGTTCACCTTGACTGGTGATGAAACGTTTGCAATCAAATTGCCCGGCTCAGCGAACAAACCAATGTTATTCTGTTGAATCTGAGTTCTGTCACAACGAGACTACATCTTGACGTGGTGTGATGGCTTGCGTGCCTCCATGATCCAACGAGCTATACAGGATGGCTTATCTCAAGCCGAAGATCCAATCATGTCTGAAAGGTCAATGGATAGAGGCCTGAGAAAGTAGTCTCCTGGTCCTCCAAGTCCGGGGTTGATCCGAGTTAGCAGCTCATTAGTAAAAAACGAGTGGAAGAATAATTGATCCAAGTAGATGGACGCCCACTCAGCTGTACCTCGCTGCCTTGCGGTCAGGTTCTTGTCAGAACCAAGGGCTTTGGTTGAGAACCCAAATCGTTCTTCTGCTTAGCGACTGGACTCCCTGGCAGTACCGGTCCATTATTCCCCATGAGTTGCACGCCTACAAATAATTCTATACTGCATCGGTCGTCGCGCAGGGTAATCAGGACCGCGCTGCCCATTGCATCGAGCGTAGGTAGGGTGGGTTGTGATAAGCATGCTACTGCTCAGAGTTCCCTCTCTTTTATTCAACCTGTCTCTTCTGTCTCCACACCAATCTGTTTGCCCTTCTGCTACCCACAGTATATCATTGCTAACACGTCCCGATACCTCGCGACAGTTCTTTGCCAGTTAGTGTAGTAGGATGGTTTTCAGTCTGCTGCTCATATTTTTACTCAAGCATGTCAGCCTATTGAATCTGGGTTCTTCAATGTGGCACTTTAATGCAGCTGCAAAAGAACGTGTTCGCTCTGACAATGGACTCACTTGATGATGTCTGCTGCGCTGGTGAACCGCTTTCTGGATGCGATAGAATAATTCAAATAAGCTGACGCCAAACTGTCTCGTCAAGATATTTTCTTCGCATTTAAGGAGACGAATCAGCTCAACTGTGCGGTCAACGTGGTGTAGGCATAGATTCTTAGAGTGAGAAGGCTGAAGCAGCCCTTATTTAAGACTGGTCTCAGTCAACAGTCGCTTGTAGTGCCTGGGACTGCAGGATTCCAGT
The DNA here is from genome assembly GCA_008360955.1 of Fasciolopsis buskii. Classification (NCBI taxonomy): domain Eukaryota; kingdom Metazoa; phylum Platyhelminthes; class Trematoda; order Plagiorchiida; family Fasciolidae; genus Fasciolopsis; species Fasciolopsis buskii. The sequence goes on along the minus strand of LUCM01005628.1, from coordinate 58,526 downwards.
CGGTGTCCGAAAAGGATAGTTGTGTTAACGTAGTTATTTCTTCTCGGCATACGACTCAGATACAGTATTATCAAGGATACAGTTTAACTGGCCCACGCTAACGTATTAAGTTTTTGCCTTCTGGATCTGTGAATCCTTGGGAGTGTCACTGTGATCCCCCACGGAAGTGGGAAGTGGAACAGTGAATATCGGTCTTCTGAAGAAGGGGAAAAAGCTCCCGGTCCGACGAGCTTCCCCAGTTCTATATTTCAATTGGGTGAGAGAAAGTCTGAAGAAATTCACTTACTTCCTTGCCTCAATGATTATTGTGGAAGAGGAGCGATTCGTTATTCGTGTGTGAGTCACTGATTTGTCCCGCATATTCAGAAGGGGAACGGAGTGACTGCGGCAATCATACGTGGGATTATTTTAATTCCGGATAGTTTATGAGTTTAGCTTCGATAATGCTTGCGGCCGTTTGACACCGGATTCGCGAGAGTAATATCCGCGAACACCGGCCGGATTTCGGCCAGGTCAGAGGTTGCATCAACCAGATGTTCCACTCTTCGGACAAGTTAGATCGAATCGCGCCTTACATCCACAGCGTCCTATGCATCCGTAGTACTCTGCCGAATTGAAGATGCTTGATCTCCGTGGTTCGAAGCAGCCTGTTCATCTGTTTACTCTCTGCACGAAGTTAATGGCAACGAAGTTTGTGCAACCTGGTTGCCGACATAGTAACTCGCAATACATATGTGCGCGTTAGGGTAAATACGGTGAACTGTCACGTTGTCTGTCGAACACTAGTTGGAGTTCGATAAGGGTGTCTCATCTCTCCATTCTTGTTTCAGCTTTCGTCATGGACGAGGTGAGGAAGTGCTTTAGGAGAGCTCTCTCGGGACGTAGGAGTGGAACTGGGAAAGTGGAGGAAAGCTAATCAGATCAGATTAATGCAGAACGGTACGTAGTGTGCTGTTCGGAGTCTGCGGCCATGCACTAACGGGCACTCGATAGACTGTCGAGATCGGTTGCTCGTTTGGCATGTCTTTGCCACCTTCAAAGTGGCAAAGTACTTGTTTCAGCGTAGAAAATTAGTAGAGAACTAACGCTTGGTTGGGTCACGTGTTTCGCATGAAAACACTCGTCTACTATATCGTGGTCAATTTTGTGTTCCTCCTAGAGGAATGGGAAGAAGCATGCCGGAGGCCAACAGATGACGTTGCACGTGGATGAGAAATGTACAGCGAAGTTAAGATAAAATAGTTCTCACGGCTTCGTGGTTGGGATCCGAAAGACTCATCAACTAGGTGGCTGTGGACACTGAAGGATATGGCAGTCAGTCGTGGATAATGGCGATCGTGCTGTCATTTTGTATCGAATCACAATGATTGAAGAGTGCGTTTGTACAGTTAGACTGTTGTTTCGTGTGTTGGGCTGCAGCAGCATTTATTTTTTCACCGCCCTGTGTAGTCAATCCATGTTTCCTTGGATATTCACTCTTTTTATATAAACGTGTAACTCTGGGGAAAGGCAGCGGTCAGTGGGGTTTGCCTTGCTGTTTAACGCTGAATGATGATGATGGCGATGATGAATTTGAGCTACGAGAAAGAACATCATTCTCTAACTTGCTGTTATATATATATTGTTGGGATCAAGCTGTTCCTCGAGTTATTCTGGAACATCACGGGTTACAGAGTTCCACAGAGTATCGATGGTTTCGTGCAAAATGGTACCACCAAGTAATTTATCATATCTTAGGACAACTGAGACAGCTCCATTATACAATGCTCTGATTCTCACTCCGTATCACCCTTTCTTATTTCCTATAGCAGTTGATCGTGCCGAGCTGCTCTCTGCCTAATCTTTGTCTTTGGGATAACCTGTATCGATGCGCCTTATTTCCTGCGTCAAAAACTGTGATGGGGATAGTGTGCCTAAATGAACCGCACGCCGCTGTCATGACAAGCGAGGCGTTAGAACAGCCAGATTTCGGTCCGGGATGCGATTCGAAAGTCATTCATTCGGCAGCTGCCATTGGATTAACGTCAGCGGAATGGAGAACGGCTCATGACATTGCGACCCGCGATGATACCTCCGAAATTCTACCAAAAACTGAAGCACCTACTGTCGAAGCAGCTTGCGATCATCTATCTACAAATTATGACATGGATACTCATGTTCATCGAAATTTTCTAGGTGATTTGACCAATACAGCCGCGCGTGCAGGATGTTGTTTGACGCCTTTTTTGGTGGATGGAAACTTTGATGTAGAATCTAAACAATTTGCTTTGTCTGTTTTGGATTCCTGTTCTAGCAAATCAGTGAAGAAGAATCTGGGCAGTTTACCGCTAGATAACACAGTTGCCATTTTACCTTTATCTTCGGTGACGAAAAGCCCAACTGATGGGAGTTTTTCGTCCACTCTTGGCAAAACCCACTTCAGTCACTCCAGTTTGAGTGGTTTGCATGAAACTATTACTCATCTGGACAGTGTTCACTTATGCGATTTTTCCGATTCGCCTAAACAGTGTACCTTATGCAACGATGTGGGGACTAAGTCATTGTCGTTCCCGGAAGACTGTAATGACGTTTTTGTTACTGACGAAGAAACCACATCTACTCACGATCACCAGGCGAAAATTGACAAGGCGATTTGTCCGCATTCTAAGCTTGCTCCCCAAAGACCCTTGCAGAATGATGACCATGATATTGAGGGACACGATCCCTTGGAATGCTCCTTCCAGAACGGTCTAGCCACACAATTACAAAACACTTCTACTCCTCCAGTTAACATCGGCTCCAGTACATACCTGTCAATCCGAAATCATGCGGAAGTAAGGCAGATGAAACGGCTTAGTCGTTGCCGAACACCATCTGATAATCAGTCGTTTGCTTCTTTCGGTTCATTGGAATCTCAGCGAATTCCCATCCCTACCATACGTCGGAAATCTTTGGAAAGCCTGGATCGCGTTTGCAGTTCCGACGCCGATGATCCATCAGACAATTCGGATTTTACAGTGCATGTAAGCCTCCAGACAATTGTGTGAATTTTGGTTCCATATTTTCCCGTGATTGCTTCTTGGATTGAGGCTTTTTTTTATCTCCTTTTTGTCATTTAGTCAGATTTCAAAATGCTTTTGTCCTTAAACTCAGCTATCAAGAGCACGTGATTACAACCGAGCAAAAATAATTTGCTGTCGTTGCCTTTACATCAGTGTGGGCTAGGATCTTTTATATTCAACAGTTGTTCATGAGTATCATTCAACTGTCGAAACACCCGAAGAAGTGGATATCAGACTTAACGTTTTTATAAACGATCGCTCATTATGCACAGAGACTTGTCGCCTAGAGAGGAAGCGATCTACCAGATTCATCTCACTTGATATATACATGTAAAATTGCAGTTACACAACAATTGAGTTGAAATTCCGTAAACCGTGTTAGCGATATATATATATATATATATATATATATATAGAAGCAGCAAATAGTATCTGGATGGGTGAACGGAATTTTCCCGGGAACCCAACTGACAAAGAATTACCAACGAATCACAGTTGTGGTTCTTCTGTGGACTTTTCGACGAAGAACTTTCGTGCACACTCCTGACGCCACAAATTTGATTCTGGTGAGAGTTCAGAGTGTAAGAGTGTAACGATGTGTGTAATTCAGAGTGTAAGGATGTTTGGACAAGAGAGTACCAGGTACCCATACCTGACGGGGGACGGTAACCGCGAAACCGGTCGAGTGCTCCCGGGCAAATTTGGTTCTCTCGTCCTGATACTCCTTGATACTTCTGTATATACATATATATATATATCGCAAAAATTAACGTGTATTTATATGAGTTATTGTGATTTAGGAAATGAGCTTGTTCATCTTCAACTTAGATGAGAACTTAGATTTTACGCAAACGATGCTTCGAACTGTTTTGTCATTCGTGGCATGCACATGCACTCGACATTTACTAACTTGCATCGACATTTTGTTGTGCTGTAAAATACTACTTCGCAAAGTCTGGTTCCCTAGATACATTAAGATGAGCAATCCATTTTATCTTTTTTCGCGGTGACAAACGGGGTTACAGAGCAGCGTTCCGTCGGCGACAACAAAAGCAGCAAAAGCGATTCGAAAACCCGCATCCATTCTGATTTGTGTTCCATTTTTTAACCTCCAATGAATGACAATCCTATCGATGTAGTGTTAAACGCCCCACATGCATCGAAGTACAAAAGGCTCTCTCGTTACCCTAATGGAAACCGGTGTTCTAAAAACTGTTGTGCAATATAAATTTCAGTCGATTTATCCATGATCGGCGAAAAACTCACCCTGCTTTTCACGAGTTTGTCAGCCATACGGTTGTACAGTGTGTGTGGGTTAATGAATGCTGACAGCGTCGATGCCACTGGGACAACGTTTACACTTCTGTGGTTGGCATAGTCACTAGTGGAGCTGTTTTCAAGGCTATGGACAACAATCGATCCGTACCTCAACTTGCAGGTGACCTGATAAGAAGTCCGAGCCGTTCTTTAAAAGCTGCATTCCATGATCGTTAATTAGGCCTGGAGAGGGAATTTCTGCCATTCTAGATCTATGCTTTTCTCATGGATTTCGAATTTCGAAGGCGAATCTACTGAAACGGATCTCGGGACATTTCAGAAGAACCGACTCAAAGAACGTGCAGAAAGTCGGCAGAAATCTAGGTTCTCTCGACACGTGTGAGACCGTATCTCAGTTGGGCAGTAGAATGCAGAAAACTTGGTAAACGACGAGCGCTAGCTGATTTTTTCAAACTAACTTGGTTCTAGCTGTTCAGCTAGTGTCTTTCCGAATGCTCATAGACTGTTCGGTTGCAACAACTTATTGCAGCCACGCTGCTGCTGTTTTGTGCATTTGGAACGTCCACCGAATCCTATGAGCTACCCGGCGCAGAATAACGTAAGGTCGGACTCGAGGGGAGTGCTCCAATGCGACCGACAACCTTGTAAGTAACCCCACGATTTGTAAGTAGTTGCAAGATGTTTGATTTGGTTCTAACACTGATTCATCAGTGATGGATATTAGAGTTCACCAACGACTTGACCGTCTGAATTTCATGCCGGTCAGACAAGTTCGATGATCATTGTCCTGGCCCTTTATTCGTTGTTTTCTTTATTATTGGACTTTCACAGTTGTGTTTATGTATGTCACTCATGTGACACAGGAGCTTAATTAATGCAATATTTCGAATACCCCATTCGCGGATGATGAGGGTGCCCATTGTGGTCGAGAGGTGATTGTCAAGTTTGACTACTTATATGAAATATCCGCTGTGTTTACGAACTATGGCAAAGTACGTTTTTCCTACTGCTGGAGGATCCGTGGGATGTAACTTTTTATCTCAATTACTTCGATGGCCGTCCGTAACCAACAGTGGATTTTTCACGGTGGAATTTTTTATGATTTCACCTGGTTTTTTATCATTGTTGGGTTGTTATTATACCTGTCAGCGACGCGCGTATCTATTCTAACATAGTTGTCCATGGCCGGTTTGTTTAGCATAATGTAAACAATGTTGCACACACACCTCTTCGACGAACCTAGTTACATACCTTAAACATGTTTCCGAATGACGTTCCACAAATGTCTCCACTTTTTCCAGTAGATACTAATCCTACATGCATATTTTGTGTAATATCCACTGGTTTATCAATGGACGCACTGCAGTTTATCTCTGGATGCCAGGATGTTTTCACAGCTTATCCCAATCGTCCCACATCCAGAAGTAAAGTCTATATCTACCAGTACTACTAAATTCACTGGAAATATTTAGTTTATTAGTTTTTCCATGGTTGTTTATTTCACACTGAGTGTCACTAAAAACAGCGATGTTTACTAAGTTTGCTACCTAATACATTCTCCCAGTGCACAGTTAATCGCTAGAAACAGTTTTACTTTTTTGTTTTCGGATTTCGCTGCTTCAGCGCAAAATTCTTTGCTCGACAGCGAAATGAACCACAGTAGATTGGGTAAACTAATAGGAAATTCTGGATTTAGAAATTGAACTCAAGGTTACTTCGGTTTTGCGTGCCATCTAATATCGCCGACCGTTACGGCGGAGAATCTTAGAAATTTCATCATGGGATATCAAGTATTTACAGTTGTGCCTCTCAAGGGTGTAATTTCCCTCAGTCTACCGCAATCGTTTCATCTATCCACTGGATATCTCGTAGGAGAGCGCAAATCGAGAAAATCAGTCTATGACACACGAAACATTTCGCAACTGCGGTCTACTGGCAACTCCGACGGTTAGATTCTGAAGCCCAGTACCCTACTGCAGATTTCATTGCCAGTAAACTTTTCCCATCATACCCTATCAATACTGCCGGTACATTTCTTACTAGACATTTGGTCTTTTTTCTCCTTAAATGCTTGCGCTCTGACAGCCGTTGTATACATTTGACTTCTGATTTATATCACGCAGACACCTCTGGGGGTCCGAATTGATAAAAGTCGAACTGGCGTTCTCCTATGGTGGTCAGATGTGTAGATGTTTGATGCATTTTAAATGTCTTCGTTACGATACCTATTTGCTTCGTCTAGCGCCTGCAGTATAATACATGATTTGATCTCTGGGGCACCGAATCTTGCAGTCACGTTTCAATTTTGTCTGGTCCACTTGGCTACGCGATGGATGCAGTTGCTTAGTAACGCTTGCAACCTACCTGGATTCACATTCGAATCAGACAGGTCTGGATGATATCAGCGTTGTCTTTCCGGCACTGGAATAGAGCTGTTTCGATAATCATCTAACTTGCGAAGATAAAAAGAAGAAAGCGAACAGTGGAAACCACTGAATTTGATATCCTTCTCTTTGAAGGAAGTCGGCTGATAATGTTCTATACTGCAGTAGCTTTCTTATTTATTTGCGTTCTAATAATTCGTTAACCATACACTAGTTTGGGATTTCAAACAACTGCAAATTATGATAGATTAGGTCGAAAAGGTTAACAAGCCCGCGACAATTTTTTCCTAAGTTCGTAACGCATATCCATAGATATCGAAATTCATACGCATTATTCAAACCGAATAACAGCTTTTTCGTAAAATCTCTGCCTCGTTCATTCGACGCCACCATGCTGCCATCTTTAGTCAAGCAGCTGCCAAGGTATGTATCATCATCGGAAATTTCTAGTTCCTTCCCCAGAAGGCATTCATTTCTGAAGTCCATCCTTGCACTTTGGATGTACAAAACACATTCCAAATCGCCCTACAGCTTATGAGAACCCGCCTGGTACGCGCCACCTATATTCTGAACATTCAAACACGCACATAAGGTCATTGGCGTACTTTATGCCATGCAGCGTATCACTTCAGGTCCTGCCCGAAATTCATGCAAGAAGCGTCATGTGAACGATTTCTACTTCAGTAGGCAGCAACATGGGTAAGCGAGTACTTAAACTTGTATTCCTCTTATTCACCGAGAACTGCCGAGTCTTTTAGATAGTGTCCCACATAGTTCGGGATTATCTAGTGAACAAAAATAGTCGATATTCTGTTTTGGCCATTGTATGTATATCTTAACCATGGCGCATCACGATCTCGTTAGGAGGAATAAAGTGAGATTAATTCACAACTATTTAGGGCATGTATTGCCAGGAATCCAGCACCAAAAAACAATGGTTGCTGATGGGACCCTCCACTATCGTTCAGCAATAATTTGGCTGTTTCGATGTGGAACCCAGCGCCTTCAAGGTGAAATTACTATAACTTCATATTCCGAGAAGGTTTAGAGTTTGGAAGTCAGTATCCACTGGTTAGGTACCTCCTTTAATTACCACGCCATGACACGAAACATATTGGATAGAATCAAGATTCAGGCCGGGGTAGGATTTTATATAAAGCATGCTCTCCACCCAGGTGTACTTTTATCCGAAAAGCATCGGATTAAAAGAAAACCACTCTTTTTAAGAAAACCTCTTTATAAACTCTAGTAATGTGAAACGCGGGGCTTCTTTTGGTGACCCTGCCGTTTTTTATCTTGACTGCTTTGTTAGAGTGAATGGAATATCGTTATCCCGATTACGGTTCCCTCTATCCGGAGTGCATTCACTTTTTACCTGTTGGTATGGATTTTATAATTTTATTCGTGTAAGTCTAAACAATTTGGGCGAGAATAAGAAACCGGGACAACTTTGTCAGAGAATCTCCTTCTAGGATTTTTCATTTCGCAATTGTTTTTCAGGTTACTGCATGCAATTTACTGCTCAACAAAATTGATCGGCATTTTCTACTGTTTTGCAGGACTTATTATTTCTGCTGCTTTATTGCGCGATAAATTCGTACCACCTATCCTGTGAAACTCCGAGCATCTAAATATTATTCCAGTCTATCTGGGTGCATGGAATCTCGGTAGTAACCTAGAACTAGGTGAAAGAAGAATATTTTAGTCCTGAAATTATAACATGAATAACTTTATGACCACTTTTAGATATATCTGGTTTCCTCCATGAAAAACATGCTCTTGTCAGTTTATTCGTTTGATATGATGTAAATGGTGGCCTTATTTAGTTTAAAAAGCTGGAAAAGTTTAACCACCAAATTTTAAATCAACCGATGTTTCGAAGGCAGTTCCTAACCCTCTACATGGTGGTATCAAAAAAATTTACTGCTTCTCGCTCATTGCTTCACTTTCGCGGTAACAGTAGACGATTAAAGCAGTGCGCCTAGAGGACGTTGACGCAAGATCATCTTTGACGTAAATCAAGATCCCTCCTAAATGGAAATTTTTCTGTTCATTATTGTCAATTTTTAGACCCAATTAGCACAGAATGCTCCAATCAAGAGGCAATTATATCCAGCCTATTAATACATGCACAGCCATGGGTAGAATATGCGATAAAATAATTGTTTTTCCTAGGCAAGCTAGTTTGTTATCATTTATTTATATAAACTAGGACAAATCCTAAGACCGTTACAGAATCATTTATGAAATTTTTATGCTCCATTAGGGTTTTATATTTCAAGTTTAGACATATTCACCTAGACAAGCAAGGTCATCCATATTTAACTGATCTTGTTACGGTCTACAAACCGATATACTGAGGAAAACCTGTAAATGAATTCCTGGTATTTGCTGACGCTTCTTTACATCTAGTAGGAACTAGATAGAGCCTTAAGGATACTAGCTGTGAGTCTTTAAATGCATCGCAAGCGGCGCGACCTGTATTTGTTAGTTCGAGCGCATATTCTTGAGACCTCGGAAGGCATTCACTGTTTCATACTGTTCAAAATCATGTTCCTTTTGACGAATTCACTTTCACCGCTACCGAAACCAAACAGATTACTATCAGGAGGATTTGCAGTGAAACTTTGAGAATTGAGGTAAAAAGCAGCAAAAGCTATTCGAAAACCCATTTCCTAACCCCCTGCTGAATGACTTAGGCCTATCGATGTATTGTTGAATGCCCCACATGTATCGAAGTACAAAAGTCTCTCTCGCCACCTTAAGGCAAATCTGTGTTCTGGAAACTGTTGTGCAGTATAAATTTCAGTCGATTTTTCCATGATCGGCGAAAAGCTCACTCTGCTTCTCGCGAGCCTCTTTTCCAATTTGGGCGTTAAAATCACCTGCTAGCACCGTAGTGTAACCGCAGCAATGGTGATGAGCGCGCCATAAAGCTCCTCCAGCGTGTCGGTGACACAATCTGTTAGAACATATGCCAAACAAGCAAGCTGCTCGTAATACACCTATTCTTCCGAACGCCAACTGGCCCTTTTAGTCTAAGATAGCAAACTCACTCTGTTCAGTCGATACTTATTTCTGCACCACGTTGTTAAGCAAGTCCAGCTGCTTGGTCTTCTTATGTGGAAAGTAAATAGCTTGAAGCGATCTTGGGCGCAATTAGTTGAGTTACACTATGGGAATCCTAAATTCATGTTTCATTGGCACAGCAAGTATCAATCGCCAGTGAGCCCATTGTCAGCGCTGAACACGTCTGTTGACCGACTGGCTTGCATGAGAGTACGTAGACTGAAGGAGTCGAGATTCAGATGCTGGCGAGGCTTGAGAAAATTTGACCTGCGAGACTGAAAATAATCCGCGATACCATTTGACAACGAACCGTTGCAACCTTCGAGCGTTATCAGTGGGAGCATTGTCAGTAGATAGAGAGGCAAAACAGAAGGTTGGGGACGGAAGACACGAGTTGAATGGAAGGGAGGGAACTATGGGCGGTAGCACACTTGTTACTACCCATCCTACGCGATAACCTAAGCACTATGGGATTTATTGTATTTGTACGACTCATTGATGTTTCTGGACAGGTACCGCTAGGGAGTCCGGCAGGACTACAATTAGGATTTTCGAACGAAGCCTTTCGTTTTAAAGAGCATCGGCCCGGAAGTCAATGGGGTTTGGTTGAGTGTAGACCGATTTGCTTGGGTCATTTGTTCTTCCGCTTACTTTTTGTGATTGGGTTGTCAACTCAAGCCTACCTCAAACCTGGTGAGACCGACGATTGCTTCGTGTGGCCTGTGCCTATTTTCCTCCCCGTTTTTAAATCATCGGCCTGGAATGCTTTATCCTGTCATGGACCCGCGCAAGCCGTCACCTCACGTCATGTTGCGGTCTCATTGTATGTTGATTCTTTCTGCCGCATGTAAATTTTCGATGCAGGCCGTATTCAATGGGGTTCGCTTTGCTGTTTAGCGCTGTATGATGAAGTTATTGATGACGATTAGGTGATAGTACATTCACCAACCTGGTTCAGATTGAGGTGATTGAGACGTGTTATTCGTGCCCACAGACTCTCTCTGTATGCGCTGTTCTCTGAAGTGGTTGTATGTTTGAAGCTGGATAATGTTGGTCAGTCTACAACATGGTGAAAGTTAGTAGAAATTCTAAGTGGATTGCTCCAATTAGTTCATATTAGTCTTCCGAGTTCTATTCCGCGAGATTCTCTCACAGTAGCTGATACGGATTTATACCGCATTCATTGATGTTCTGGCATCTGAAGTATTTCACCTTGTAGGTCATTCCTCTGGATTATGTCGTCTCGTTTGTTTTCATTTCTCTTCTTTCATTTTGATTTTGGATTGAAGTTGTTATGCGGCAACAAGTTAAATTCAGCTAAATTAAGCTTCTCCGCTACATGGCAATTCTGCTGATTGAGTACGTTAATCTTATGATTGAGACATGTGACCTTATCGGCTGTCTTCCGCAAATGTACTGCTTTCTATTCGTGACTATCTAACCATAGTTTGAAAATAGTTACTGGGTTATTCATGTGTTTAATAGCCGTGGGGTGTCACTCCAGGTAAGGAGGGATTCCAAATTTGATTATCCTTACATGTCCAACGTCTTCAGCTTCATCATCTGCTCGTTTGTTTGGATATCTCTTCCAAGTGATCTACATTGACTGCCAATGTCGTTCCAGTATGCACTTCCCATTGCTATTTTTCGGTGTAGTTCAGCTTCCTCCATCGCCGGTCAACTTCCCACTTGGCAGCCATCTGCTGGCCACGGCCCCCTTCCTGAAAATTGATGTACATCGTTGTTTCATTAGTAAAGGAAGTAAAAGATAAAAGATTTAAAGCATCCTAGAATCGCTTGAGTTTCAGATTCCCTGCCTCAGGACAAGGTTTTGGTTTAATGGTTATAAGTAAATGTACTACCCTATCCCAACTGGTTCGCTGCCGACAGTTATGTAGTGCTTTGTTGCTTCCCAACATTTTACCATCGCCGTTGCCCTTGGAGTGGTGGAATCTTGTGATTGACTTCTTTTTTCACGAGGTCGGTGTTTACTGCAGAAAGGTGGTCCCGGGAAACTAACGCACATCTTCAAGGCGTGCGCTTGCAATTTGGTTGATTTTACTGACAAACATGTTTCAGTCGGTGTAATCTCCTTCGTGTAGACGGTTCATTTAAAAACAATCAACATTTTGCCGTTTATTTGTGTGATGTACTGGAGTATATCAATGCACTTGGTTACTTACACACTTACATTATGATGCATTATTTCGCCTACTTCGTAATCGTAATTACGATATTGATCACGTTACTCCATTTGGATTCAAACAGTGCTTTTCAGCAAAGAAAGTTTGTAGGTGTTTCCATGTACAGCCCATCTGCAGGACTGTTAGCATATTCTGGAGGTTATTGTCTTACCCACTGAACAACGTATTGTTTTTCCTCACTATGTGGGTTTATCATCGTGTCGTTCTTCTCGTGAGTTTTATATGCACTAGTTTCCGAATTGAAAAAGGTGAATGTTCTCGTCCATCTCCAAAGTTTTGGATTATCTTTCTTTTAACGTCGTCCAGACGTGTGCTTTAGTTCCTTTGTCGTTTTACGCATTTTTAGAGCTTACCTGAAGGGGAGCTGCTCATTACGGAAAGCAGCTTTGGTGCTGAAGAGGAAAATGCCTCACGGGGTATCACTAGACAAGTTTTCGATCAAACAGACGATGGTTTCTTACTGACTGCTGTGAAGGAGTCGGACTCGAGTGGCCAACGCATTCCGTTGAGTTACTGCCGAGATCTTTCTGCGTTTGCCGGTATGTACTTCACTCCATTACATCTGGTTACGAATCAACCAGACAGGAAGTCTCGTGGACAGTCAACAATTGTGATTGAACCGTTTGATGCTTCTGGTTTGATCAACGTCAATGAATCTCGATCATGCAACGATTTGGATCGTGAAAGCGCATGGAGACCGGTGTCGGCTCCAATCAGCCCAACTATGGACACTGAAACCAAGCGGTCCGGTTACTTTACGAGGGCACAGTCTACCGGTCAGGCTTGCAATTCACCGAATTTCATTCCGTCTCAGATAAGCTCAACTCCAACACTACAGTCTGTTGATCCTAGTGTTTCGTTTTCAAAGGTGTGGCTTAGCGGTATTTTCCATCTGCATTTACGTGTCTATTGTTATTTTCCTGTGGCGGTCAGCGTCTCTTCCGAAATTCATCTCGGTTTGTTTGAAATGCCAATAATCCTGTCGAATGTCACGAATATTATGGATGTTACAGTTATATGTTTGAATACAATAGCAGGATTGTTGATAGTACGCTGTTTTTCGTTTTCCGGGGCATTTTGTTGACAGCGTGGAATTTAAGGAGTTTTGCACATTCTTCGACTCACTGAACTTGAAATTGAGCCTGTAAATAACACTATTTACACAAACAAGAGGGAGCCGTTCTCAAACTACAGGGAAGGTTCCGGTGCGACACTTTACATTCTGTCTGTATTGGTACTTGACAGACATCCATCACTCTGGATTTCACCTTAGATTTGTGATTGAGAAAAACTCCCCCATTTTGATTCAAGGAGAATATTGCGAACCTGCAATGGTTACTGGGTTCTGCTGGTACTCCCCTACGCTCTCGCTACATATACTAATGTCTGTTTTAATATCAATAATGAAACAATGTTTTCCTAATCGTTTGACGAAACCCCATTAACATTTACCACTTATTTTCCCATTCTGTGAACGAAACCTTTGAAAGTAGCCATTTGTAAGATTTGGCAGTATTTTATGGATTCGCATTCGGTAATTGATTGTATTATCGTACAGTTCGTTATATATCATTTTTTTTAATTATGTGATGTCATTCGTGTATACCTTCACGTATCACCATTTGTAAAACACGTAGGTGACACTAATGCAGTACTAATACCCAAATATTCAATGTTCACCCCTGAATGGAGTAGTTTCGGCAACCTTCTCGAATCTGTGATCACTTGTAGACTATGCAGTATCCCGATTGGGATGGATTTCCGACCTTAGAGGCTCAGGTTACCACTTGCGTTCACTTTGAAGATCCAGAAAAATGTATTAGTCAACAGAACACAATAGACCACTTGGAAGAGGAATTGCGAGTCGTACGACGAGAAATTGAAATTCAGCGTCAAGAAACCGAAAGTGTCCGCCGGCAACTTGCTGCTCTTCAGTCTGCCCAAACGTTTTCCGAGGAAATTCCCCCGTTGGGTGATCTTGCTACAGCTGTGACGAAACGTAGTACTATCTCTAATGGTGTGCATAATAATGGAGCTTTCATAGTGAGTTTTAGTTTTTTTCGTTATTTTGCCTTCATTTGTAATTTTTCCACCTGTCCTTATATTTTTTGTGGTTTTCTTTAGGTTTATTGGACCCCGTTGATCCCGTTTAATAGACCGAATCCTCTAGGTTTTACATTTCTCACGTCAACACACTATCTTTGTTCATTCGTTGGATGTATATTGGTTAGTTCAAACATCTGCCGACGGTTGAAACTTTGGCTTTGCAAAAAATATTACGCAAGAGAGAAAAAAGCAGAGTAGGTTCATTTCTTATCTTTAGTTATGTAGAAGTGATTTTCTGTTGCATTACAGCGGTCTTGTGGGTATCATTCATGCTGGTTAGTTTCACTAATAAAAGTCATGCGAATCTCTGTAGCATTTCATGGAGACGCCGTATTATGATAGCGGTATACCGTCATCCTCCATCGGAATGCTGTTCTTCGCCGATGTTCAGTATTCCTAACCACGTCTTTGTTGACTCGCTCTTCAAACAATTTTCCGAGGTTTTAAAAAATCCCTTAACTGAAACTGAGTTTTATATAAGGAGAAAGATCCAAAATTCTTCCTGAGTAACGGTTAGAAAATAAGCAGGACAGTACCAGTGCATATAGTCCGAAACACCGAATCTCAGTGTTTGTGATCTGTTTATGTGATTCGACGTGGTTGCATCAATCAGCTAACAGATTACCCATCGATCTTCAATTATGGTTGGCTCCCAAGCGATGACTTGAAAGGTCAAGGTTTTGAAATGTGTGCATATTTTTCACCGGGAATAAATCCACTCTTGTTCAAGATGTCCCTGAATTTTCGCATTGTTTTTTGTTTTTTAGCATTTCTGTGTAATTTTATTCGCCTTCAGATTTCCTTACCACACTGCAATTTAGGACAAATCGACGTAAAAAAAGCAGAGTCGGAGTTTCTTTCATGAATAATGTTTATGCAAACGTTTAAGACAGCATGAGAACTGACAAGTGCGTTAGATGAACGGGTTGTGCCCTTCTTGCAAAATCACAAGTGGATAACTAGAACACTGCATGTATGTGCAACCACTACTAGACTAGTTCAGGCCGACATTTTGTCAAACCGGGTCGCCGAAAGGTGAGTAATCGGCTTAGCGGACAAACATTACAGCTAGTTAGCCTATCATCTTGAGTATTTCATGGTTCATCTTGCGTGGTCAGCAGCTGTCAAGTCTTTATCCATTGCTTTCTGAGAAACTTGTTGAAATTATTCTTCAGGATAACGCGCCAATGTTTGAATAAGCAATTTTTTCATTTTTATTCATCCTAATTTTACTGATCTGAAAGGCATTTGGTCAAGAAAATCTTGGTCTTATTCTGCTGTTTAAAATATTTTTCAACAGTGAATTTCTTGATCGAAGACAGGTATGGTTGATTTTCAAATGGTTTTCTGGATTAGGTATACGTTTGATCGTTTGTAAGTAGCTTAGTTGGCTCTGGTAGTTTCTGTTACATTCACATTACGCACTGTTCATTCCGATATTGTAAAGGAATGCCTTGTTCATTCTTTCCTTATTTAGATTCGACCGCCTGTGATAGACAATCAGACAAGTGGTTCAATGTCCCTAACACGCGTCGGGTCCACTGTCCTGGATGTAAGTAAGGATAACGAGGGAACGGAATTCGCAATTTCGGGAGGAGACCTTGGCTTTCCCACAGAGTGAGTTTCATGCTTTCAGTAAATACTTAATGGCAGTGTTTCTCACCACGCCCAGATGTGAGTGCGAATTCATTTCCTAAACTATCATTTCGTTCGTATCCTCTTATTCTTTCTCGTTTAGTCATCAGTCGCAACCTATGTCAACAACAGTGCCTGTCTGATATTCTATGCATATTTTGCCGGTGGAATCGAGGTAAGATAGATAATCATGATTCATTGATTTATTTGGTTTTTCACCACAACGAAGTAAACATGGGTTGACTATGCTAACGAACGTGCAATTGCATCGTCATGCCCTACTTTGTTCATGAAGAGCTGTAGGGTTGGGTGTCTTTGCAGTACCGATGTGTTGTGCTAGCCGGCTCTTTTCTCCCTGAATCACGTTCTTATTAAAAGAATACATACACTGTCACAACAAGACTACACCTTGACGTGGTGTGACGGCTTGCGTGCCTCCATGATCCAACGAGCTATACAGTATGGATTATCTCAAGCCGAAGATCCAACCATGCCTGGAAGATCAATGGGTAGAGGCCTGACGAAGTAGTCTCCTGGTCCTCCAAGTCCGGGGTTGATCCGAGTTAGCAGCTCATTAGTAAAAAACGAGTGGAAGAATAATTGATCCAAGTAGATGGACGCCCACTCAGCTGTACCTCGCTGCCTTGCGGTCAGGTTCTTGTCAGAACCAAGGGCTTTGGTTGAGAACCCAAATCGTTCTTCTGCTTAGCGACTGGACGCCCTAGCAGCAGCCGTCCATCAATCGCCAACAGTTACAGGCCTACAAATAATTTCATACTGCATCCATCGTCGCGCAGGCTAACCAGGACCGCGCTGCCCATTGCATCGAGAGCATGTTGGGTAGGTAGAGATGTGTATGCTACTGCTCACAGCTCCCTCTCCTTTATTTGATTTTTCTCTTCTGTCTCAAACCAAATCACTTTGAACCCCTCAGCCCATAATGTCCTCACTAATAACACATCCGTTGCTAGCAACGATGTATCGTCAAGTAGTGTCGTACACGGTTCTCCATCTGCTAGCGCACACTGGTCATGTCTACTCTCGGCTTCCGCAATGTGCCCGTTCTAATTCAGCTTGGCAAACAGGCGTGTTTGGCTCTGACAGCCAACTCACTTTCGA
>LUCM01005628.1:11752-39625 GCA_008360955.1 Fasciolopsis buskii | reverse complement strand
GACACCTACTTTGGTGTACATTTCCTCATTGCATACCACCAAGTCGTTTCTTGACCAACACGTAAAAAATTGAGGGCGGTATGGTAAACGAATGTTCGGCATACGCGGCACGTGATTCAACCAACGCATTCTACTATTCTTCATACGCCGATATAAAATGTTCTGAAAACCGGCACTTCTTAACCTACGCGTTTCTCACGCGACCACTCCATCCAATCCGAGCGTCACTTGTTGGACATCGATAATTGAAAACCTCCAAAAGGCGGACGTCTTCGGCATGCATACTCCATATCTCACAATCATGCAACGGAATTGTGCTCAATGCAGCGCAGTGCATGTGACCTCTCAACTTTAGTGAAACATCAGGCAGCACGAACCTTGGGTATTTTACGTGGTCATCTCTACCGCTGTACTACTGTCCTTCGTCACGCTGCTGCCGAGGTAAGTGAGACGATCGAAAACGGTTGTTTCCTTTTCTTCAGGTATCGAGTTTGGCGCTATTGTGTGTGCTCCGTTGATTCGAACAGGTACACGGGGTCGTCTGCACAATTTAGGTCGCACAGCTTTTCTCTTCTTGCCAGCTTGACGCCTACGTTGAGAAGACTTCCCGAAGCATCTTCCATACTTTGTCCATGGTGAATTTAAACCAGAATGGAAAGATGGGCCACCTTTATCAAACACCTACAGTCGCTTTCGGTGAACTTAGTAGTTCAATATATGGCCTTAAGCGACTGTGGGTGTCCGAGTACAATCCTCACAAATGGTTGACGAACTTTTCTGGCATATCCTTCCGGTGGCGAGCACTGAATGGCGCTGTCCGATCCACTGAGTCGAACGCACCCTTCAAGTCGATTGTGGGACGGTGGTGTATGGTGCTCCTCGAGTAACGGCAAGGCGTAAAAAGTTGGCCGATTCAACCTTGACCTGAAATCCGGCTTGCTGTTTGCGAATGTTACTCTTACGAATCAATGTCAAACGGCGCAGCGTTATCGAAACTAGGACTTTACTAACTGTCGGAATTGAACTGATTTTTCTGTGATTGCTACAGTCATTTCGTGTGCTGTTCCTCAAGATGGATGCAATCAGTGGCTCACCCCTCGACAACGGAACATGTTCGTCGTTCCAGATATCACGCGGCAAAAAGATGTCTGTTTTTATGGTCAGGGGAGAGTCTGCCCCAGTTACATGTACGCTGAGCGGGAAAACCGCAGTGCTCTCCCAAACAAGTTTTGATACACTAAGTTTTCCAGCTTCTGCATTAAAATTCCTGCTACCACTACAATGTCATTGTCCTTGCTCCTACGACTAGGAGTCACGAGTTCATCTTATAACTCGTCCTTCTGCGTATTGCTGCTGCTTTGGAACACTGACTGATTCCTTCAGTTCTACGGTGCATAAACGACTATCAAACTGAATGCCGTCTAAAATGGCTACTTCAGCCTTGTCTCGGAAAGCTATTCCTACGCCCGTTGATCAGTGGCTTAAGCTCCTTCGTTTCCTCAGTGGACAGGAAATATATTGCTGAGGTATTATCTGTAATTGATTGAATCACGCTATTAAAGTCCATACTTCGCGTTACATTGGTGGAGCAGACATCATTCACTAGTGAATAGTAGATATGAAAGACCAGTACTGCTGGATGTTAACATTTCCTATAACACGTAACACAATCTGCGAGCTATATAATATTCATTTATAAACCGCAGTGAACGAGCATGCAAGTTAAATTCAGTACAACGAACAGTTGATTTCATCTCCATGCGTGAATAGCTTTTGTGCAGAAATAGCTGGGTTACGCAATCGGATTAGCATTGCTTCACTGAAGGGTAAAATCTCCCGATTAGTATTGTGTAATAAGGGTTTAAAACATAAAATGGGTCAACTGTGTTTCGCGATTGATGACTCCGGGTCATGATCAGGATAATTATTCACTGTATTTTGTGATGTCTATTTGGGAACGTGTTTTAACATCAGTTGTGAAAGTCTTCTGCCTGTTCTGCCGAGGTAACTGTCACCGCAACTGCAAGTGAACTGGTACATGACATGTGAGACAGAAAGTGACATCCGATTACTTCCACACTGGTTCAGAATAATCCTTCGGGTGTTTGGCAAAAGATGAAGTTCTGTCAATGAGACTGTGCGATTTATGGCCGAATTGGATTTTTGACGCATGTCATTAACAATATGGTCTCCCCTGAAGGCCAACCTGATCTGTGCGACTTTCTTCACTATTGTTTGGGTAACCCTTCGGCTTTTGTCGACTATGAACGTCAATGAATTTTGCTAGGTAACCATTGCGAATGGGTGTTGCACGAAGAAGGCTCTCTTCTTCCGCCAGTGCATGCGGCGTGCAAATATTTCTGACCACGCTTGTATACAATTGGTATAAAGCTTGCTAAATGCAAGTACTCTGGCCGCTCCATGTGGTTTTTCTATGGGTGCAACGTTTTATGGTCTCATTCAATCGTACATGAGTTTAACGTTCAAAAATTTAACAGCCGTCGGCCTCTACTTCATAAGAAACTGATAGATTGGGGCGAGCGGAATTAGTGTTTCAAAATATTGACAAAATTTCTAGAATCAGTGGAAATGAGAATATCGTCATCGCATCATTTGTATAAAACCAGTTTGGAAATACAATCACTTAAATTCCTCTCTACCATGGATAAAAATACATCTGTTAGTATGGGGCTTAATGGGCATCCCATCGCCACATCGTTTGCAGTGTCTTCGAAATCAAATCGAATTTTATGGGTATACCCTATAATAAGTTTTCGTAAGTAACGGAAATGGGTAGTGAAATTCTTGAAAAAATAAAATCGCATAGATGATCAACTATTTCATGAAGAGGAGCATTGGTAAAAAGATATTCCACACTGATAAAAACTGTTTTCTGGTAATCAAGGAAATATTTTCTTGTGTACTTGCAAGTTCATAAGTCTGTATAAAATAAAATGTCAGGACTTTGGGAATGGGATCTAAAATTTTCAATAACCAACACCCAGTTTGTGATAGAGGGAGTTTTGCATGCATAGTACTGGTCTTAACGGACACTAGGTTTATGGTTTGTGGGTGCATCTCCCATGTAGGTAGTGTGTTTCGGTTCCTGTTGGCCTGATACGTCTGTAGTGCGCCTTAGAGATGTAAACATGCGACGACAGAATCTGTAACTTACGGGCGACTGAACATTCAGTGAGATGATTGCTGTCTGGTATTTCGTCTCTCTTGAACTTATCCTTGTTCATCAATGTGATTCCTTTTGGACTTGTCTCTGGTCATTGTAACGACACCAGAGCTTTCTTCAGATTTGAGAAATTTCACCTCGGTCATCTGGTTTAGTTTCCTCATTGCCTGGTAGTGTTCTGAAATCAGCCAACGCTGCTGTTGCACTGGCGCGACCAAGTACTTGTGCAAGATATCCACTAGTTTTGCTCGCAGCTATCCTTCGTTGTCAGATGAAATAGGTATGAGGTCTTTGAACTGACCATACAGGTTTTCAGATTGGCATTTTATTTGTAATTGATCCATCTTCGGTGGAATTTTGACTGGTTGCTTACGTTGCGTTGCAAAACCACAGTTGAACTAACCCGCATAGAGCTTTATAATGAATACATTCGATTCGGGCAATTTCCAAAACGTTTCACGAAGGCATTTTCGAAAGAGAAGTTGTAAATGAACATTCTCATATTGAAACACCTGAGAGCACGTTGAAACACAACAGAGATTTTCCCTTCTACGGAAACTCAGTGTAGTTTGCCGCATTAAACATGAGAACTTTTCACGAGCAGTTATCAAGAAAACCAAAACAGAAATCTTGGAAAAATTAGAAGGCTCACTACGCCACTTACATATCATACCGATACCTAGGGCGGAACAACTGCACGACCTAACTTTCATTCAGTCAACCTGAACTCGATGTTCCTTCTCTGCATTGGAATTTCAAGATTCAATTCTGGAAACGTTAGTGACGGTGGCAGTTATCTGTATCACATGGTATTTCCAAATAACCCATGGGGAAGACTTTTTGGATGCGAACCCAAAAGCTTAAGACGACCGATTCATTTGGGGTTTTCACGCATTTTCGCCATGTCATCTGTCTATCTGTCAACCACCACCTGCCTCAGATATCTGTGTACCGATGGATAGTCTGCGGTTGTGTAATGCATGTCCCAATCGCGTTCTTGCGGTGGAGCCCTTTAACCTGTTGCTCCGCGTCTACCTTTAGAGTTGCGAATAAAATCCTATTGTCACATTCTAGCGATGCTGCAAAGGCACTGGTGTTCAAGGCTTGGCGGTCCACTCCCTGCACCCATGTTTCTGAATTATGTAACAGCCGACTCTGTCTATGATGTATGTCTAGTCTGGTCAGGCCGACGCCACAGATGCCTCCAATCAGTAAACGTCAGTCGAACCTTCTGTGTTCTTCAACCGATTCATAATCACCTAGTAAGACAATTGTCTAAATATTATTTATCTAATAATGTCAACCGTGTACTGTGTTTCTTCCTAGGTTTAACCGTGGTTCATTGACTTCCAGTCACTATTTTTATCCTTGGTAAGAGGTTGTTTGCTGAATGACAAGCTAACGTCCTGGCTTCCGGCCTGTTCTTTTTGTCATATCAGTAATTAGCACTGAGAGTTCCTGAATAGAGATGCAAAGCTCATTGGTGTGGTGTTTCTCTTTCGCATTGTTTCTTGGCCTCGAAACCGTTGGATAAGCTCGATGATAAGAGCAACCCAGAGTGTTTGGATTACGCACTAGTTATCAGAATCCTGGACTATGATGATCGGTCAAAATTTTCTTGGTCTCATTTTAGCAATTTTGTTGAAAATTGTCTCATTCAATTATAAGTCCGGCCTAATGTTAATGCAGCTTTTAATCTTGGATAATGCCCGGAAATTCTATTCTCTATCCGGCACCATGGGGTTTTCAGCTCAATTAAAGTTTGTAAACATTAACAATCTGTCTGACCTAGAATACTCCGGTGATGTTGTACAACTGAGTGAAAACCCAAGTAGGCTGCAAGTTTTCCTCGATCATCTGAACGATAGTATGACTATGTTTAGAATCCGTTTTGCACCTTTAAGGTGTGAAATTCTATTACAAGACTGAATTGACTCAAAACCGAACTTTAATTTTACAGTGGTGACCCATTGGGCTTAATTATTTGAGTGGTTGTTTCTCATCTTGTGGTCACATCGGATAATATGCCTTCGCACACACCGAAGGCTCGATTGGCATCCAGCAATTTGAAGCATCTGTTCCATGGTTTTTGCCAATCCATGTTGCAAGACCATGATTACCGGTTGTCGCAGTGCTGGAAGCCTTATAGGCCATGTGGGATATCATTTACATAACACTCATGTTCCACACATGTAGGAAAAAATGATCATGTTTCTCATCGCTTGCTTTAATATATGAGGATAGTCGAGAATATGTAGGATCGCATAACCAGATCCCTCTTTCATTTGAAATAAAATTAAAGTAGCGTAGCTGACAGCCTAGTATTTCGTCATAATCCGTTCACTGATTATACCGGTGATCAAGGTATATAGTGTTCACTTCTGTTTTTTACTTTCCGTTCATACTGGATTATCACTAAGCAAGCGAAGCTTAAAGGTTCATCTTTTGCCTAGTATACACAACAATAGTGTCGTCTGAGCTTTTTAAAGAGGGGGAGAGATTGTAAGTAAATAAGGAAATAGATAGAGAAATGTTGTTCCACAGCTTCTTAGTTATGAGAAAAAGATGACTAAAAGAAAGGGTTACTACAGCTTTGTAATGAGACTTGGTATGGATGGCTAGAGATCTGAGGACGAGATAAGTGGATGAAAGTTAAGTGTAAGGTAACTGACAACGAGCTCCAAAAAGCAGAAGCCAGAGTAACAGCGATGGAAGAACAACAGTGAAGCGACCGTCCGACGATGGGCAGGTGACTGCATGTTAGATGTTGAGAGAGGGTCAGCCAGATGGCCTTGCGTTAAACCCAACCAAGTAGAGGGAGAGAGGTAGACGAAGCCCCACCTCACACAGTGTTTAAGTGTGGGGCGGATTTGGAGAGAAGATGAACTAGAGTGAAAAAAGTCTGGCCCGGAATAGAAAACCAATTTCGCGCGCAGCACGAGGAACTAGCTAACATAAAATGGGGTCCAGCATAACGAAGAAGTTAGAGATAGGCCAGTGAGAGAGGTTGAGTGTATCGGGCGTGGACCAGTTGAATCAAAATCGAAATAAAAGGCAAACGAATTTTCTTTATGATGAGTACAGTAGGCGGGACATCCCATAGTCACTAGGCCCCACTACACTAGGGGGAGAGGGAGATCGGAAATCTCGACCCTGTAACTTGGATTGACACGGAACCACACGATCCCTCATTACATCAAATGTGGTAAAGAGCCGGCGAGTTACCGTCTACGCGAAAGTGATCGAAAAATCTGGCGAAGGAGTGAGTTGAATTCGATGCTCTGCGTAGAAGCCCGCTAATTAATAAAAGAAAGAGTGGATTTGATTATGGAACCTTGGGCAACACCAGCATTCACGAGCAACGGCTGAGATACGACCCACCGACTCGGAGAAGAAACTTGATATTCACGATGCAAGAGCTAAAGGAAACCCGAACGTGGCAGCTTCGCCATTAGGCCTTCGTCCCAAACTCGATCGGAAGCCTTATAAACATCTAGCGAAACCAAGTCTGTTTCTCCGCGGTTATCGAGTATGCTGATCAGGAATAAGAGACGAGAGCCAGTAGATCACCGATGGAACGACGTTATCGGTATCTATATTGAGGGTCGTTTGGTAGTCTTTCGCGTTCCAGAAATGACGCAGTTGGTCAGACATAATGGTTTCGAACACCTAAGAAATAACCGAGGTTAAAGAAATTGAGCGGTTGTTATTTGAGTCGAAGAGGTCGGTGTGTTTAGGAATAGAATAAAAAAATCGGCATGTTTCCAAGGGACTGGAGAGGCAGAAAGACGGAAAATAGGTAGAAACGAAGACGTAACAGAGGAGCCAACTCATGGACACCATTTTTTAAAGACGATAGATGGAACATCTTCGGGCTTTCGCATGTTCAGGGAGCCCAATGCTTGGTCGACCTTCCGAGTGTAGACTGTTGATAAGTGAAAATAAAATTAGATAAAAGAGTTGGAGTTGGCTGCGGTAGAAACGGAAAAAAGCCAAAAGCAAAATCCGCAGCTTCCTTGGGTGGTTCACGAGCAAGATCGCCTGGAGCATTACAATTCGGAGGAAAATTGGAAGGGCAAAATTTTCGGGAGACGGTTTTGCCAAGGTACCAAAATGTTTGTCTACTGGCGGCAGATGAAATCAAACATTTGGCTTTGCAACGAACGAATCGTTCTTTGGCTTTTTGTATGGCTAACGGGCATTCGCTCCTAGGTTGTTCAAAGTAAGGGTGGGAGGCGAGACTGGATGAGCGGCGCCGGCCTCGGAAATCTGGCTTGAGATCGTTGGCCGATGGGGTTACAAGTGGAAACTAGATCGATTTTCCACATTGTTTTGCGATGTTTGCAAACTAACTGCAGTGTTTACAGTATAATTCCGTACATTTGCGGGACTATCCATGAATTGGATCTGGTTTGTGGGTAACCACCTCTTTTCTGATTGATGCGTCATGCACTTTCTTTTTCTGCACATAAGCATGCATTGCTACTGTGTGCTTAGAAATCTATTGCATTGACTGAATGCAAACACCTTTCCTCGACTTTGAGTATAGCGTCTAATTTGTCGGTGGTCAGCGGACTGATAAATTATGCAAACAGAGTCCGCGAAACCGTATTATGTTTTTGGCTATCTGTGCGTTAGTCTAGGAGAACTTCAGTAATCTGATGGATCCCATAGAAAAAGGGCATCGTTTTCTAGCCCTCGGTATACTTTCTTAATTAACTGCCATATTAGGCGCTAGAAACACCGACGAGGTTTTCGAATAAAATACTTGGTTGCTTTCCCGGCTTATGAGTGCCTCGCGCTCAAATTGAATCATCCAAGCAATATTATTCTGATGAAACAGGATTTATGGGATTCTATTTTCTTAAAACCTTTTGGTGTCAAAGTGTTGGGGAGGAGGCCATATCTCCCCCTAATCTTTTATGAGGATTCTATTTTTGTTATTATCTTTTCCTAAAACTGTATCGTTTTCTTGATTTTCCGCTACTTTCGGTTTCACCTTTAATTAAATTATTGCCATGCCCCTCCTTAGCTGCACGCTGATTGGTCAGTTTCATAACTTTCGCATTACTTCGCAAGGTCGGATGCCCGACTGGGTCTAAGACTATATAAGTGGTGGTGACCCGAGCTTAAAGACATGTTCTTACGGCTTACCGTCTTGACCGTTGTGCTGTGTGTCAACACACGTTACTCATGAGGCTCTGTCTTCTATGTTCAGCTAGTGGGAGACCCAGCTTGAATCGTGCGCGTCGTACACTGTGGTTCCAGTATCGGGTTAACCGTTGTGTGATTGCGGGTCAGTGCCACCCCTTTGTGTATTCAGTCAGTGTTGTGTTCAATTTGTGATTGTGTTCATAGTCTCAGAGGACTGAGACTTGTGTTGTGTGTCCGTTTTGTGCTCTCACTAATACATAGCACAAAGGTCACTGGTTTGGTCGCGACTGTTCAGTGCGATTGGATGACTATTTTGTAGTGCTAAAATGATTTGCTGTTCTACTATTAAGGTCGCTGAGTGACCACGGTTCTAAAAATAGTGGTGAAAGCTGCTGTTACCAACACTATACTGCCCGTCAAATTTATTGGGACGTAGAAACTCTGGAAAGTTCTACAAAACCAGATCGCTGTTTCCTTTACAAAATACCACTCACTAGTACACCCCTTTAAAGGTCGAACTTTATGGTGTGTTTAATTCACTCCCGCTGTCTTACTGAACTACCGAAGTTACTGAACTTAGTCATTTCACTTGAAGAATGCAAACTGTCTAAGCATGATTGAGTCGTTTTTCACGGATAAAACGAATTCTGTTTGATTAGATGGTGGCGATTCTGAATGTCTTAATGATGTTTTAAACAAGCTTCTACGATTACTCGGTTCGTGAATTTCACAGAAACTTTGGAATCAACCGATTATATATGTATCAGTTTGTCTCAGAATGCATGATTCTATTATGAGCATACCAGTGACATCTTTAAATCTCAAATACTCTCAATATCAACGTAATGAGATCAGGTTCCTTAAAAACCCTTCGGTTCCGTCGTCTTGTTTTTTGTTGATGGTTCCCATCAATGAAACGTCTTAGGGTATTGTTTGGTCACTGGAGTTTTGTTTCTACGTTTAACCATCTATATCACTACTTTCACCGTGATGTCCATATTTTCCATTCCTATTTTTGATCATAGATCTGCTCAGTTGCGCTCTTCGGTGCATTTGGAGCAGTCCCATCTGGAGGTCGATAACGACTTACCTAGTCGTCTTACTAAAATACTGAATGATTCTGCCATCCAGGATTCACTTGGCAATCACATCTCCCCGTGTGAATATCCGCTAAGTCATCCGCCTGTTCCCACATGTCAGTTGCCTGTTATCCCCTCATTTACAAACAACCTTTATCCCGCTGTCTCGGCTAATGACCTAACGTCGTCCCGCGGAGCGCTTCCCGTCCATGTAAGTTCGCGGTGTCGGAGCGCTGGGGGACCACGTACCACCACCACCTCATCCGCCACATCAGACGGAATGGCGCAGGCTTAGGCGTAACCACTCCGAAGCACCACTTAACTTCCTTCTGTTCGCACTCCCCCCGTTAGCTCCCTAATCTTGTCTGTAACCTGTTGAATTTCTTTCATGCCATGTCTTTCACTTTTTATCGCTTGGTTCCTCGCGCCTTTCTTTGAATTCACTGTCTCCTTCCCTCTGCTCCATGTGTTAGATTTCCTGGATCGTGTCTTCTCATTTCGTTTTTAGTTGATACTTTTCGATCTCAAACTATCTCTGTCTTCGATTCACGCTTGTCTCTGTCCCAAACAGCTTAGCATTTCCCTCGTTGTTCAGTCCATCCAATATTCGATCACTTTTTATCATTTCTCGAGACTTTCATCGACCTCTCGACTATTTCGCACTGCTTGCAGCAAATTGGACAAACCTCCAAATCGGGCACATCTGTTATACTTGCCCGCTATCCCTTTCAGCATCCGTTGTAAGCGATCCCTATGCTTACATTCGGTTTCTGCCATAAGTAACCGCAACGAAAGGATTCATTGTTTTCTTCGATTTCAACAACCAAATTTTGACGCGCGCTCCCATATCCGAATGCACTGTTAAGTCCCTATTATCATCTGTTGTGGCTTCCGCCTGCTCCCTGTTTACGCGGTTTCTGATCATGTCATATTGTGTTCTATTCATGAGTCTGCTTATGAGAAAGACCACTGTCTGCGTATTTGTTGGTTTGCAAAACGTCTTGTTTCTTCATGGAAGATTATTGCCTTACGCCCACAACTTGTGCGAACCTCATCATTCTTGAACAATCAATCTCTCTGCTTTGATGTGCGTTTTTTGATCCGGTTTGTGAATGAACGTGACTGGAATAGAACATGCGGTGAATCAATGGATTCCCTTGACCATAAGTAATAGTGTGCGCATTCAAAGTGGGTTCAATTCCGAAATCAGAGTCCGCCGAATGCTGCTGCAAATCTGTCATGGCTCTTCAGTCTACGAAAATTCCAATCGGTTGTTTCCGTATACAGTGTTCCTTAATGTTCATCAGCTCTTGAAACCGTGTTATGAAATTGGTATTTACTGCTCGTCAGTAAACGGCTAAGCAGGAAATCGAAAATGAACTGATATGGGTTATTTTCACAACTTCCTGGCAGTGTCACTAAAGTCGCCAGGGTGAAACCAACTTTGGAGATTAATGAATAAAATCCGTCACACTAAGGACTGCGTGACACATTTGTCATGCCCAAGCTACCTTGAGCACATTCATTCATGGTCTTGCCTAACACACGCAGCGGTTGTGGCATTTTTGCACCTTTTAGACCTACAGCAGCTTGCTCTCACTCCGCGGGAAGAAGAAATCAACCAATATTGCTTTCGGTTTCCCGACTATCACGTACGCTGATAGTCTTTTTTCGCCTAGGTATACCGACTCTTTTCTTGACTTATTTCCCAAGTGACTTCATGAAGTCCCTGATGTTTGCTAGTTACAATTCAGGAATATCAACGGTTTGCTTCTGTAGACCACGGGTCTTCTCGGTTATATTACACAAGGAAAACGCTTACTGTCCAGTGTTCGGAAAAGGAATTTTGCACAGTGCTTCTTGAACCGTTTCGCTACAACTGTACACAATCAACCTCTGGAAAACATTGAATTAGTGATCATTCATTACCGTAGAAATAGCGTTTAAAAGCAGTTGTTGGGTAAATATGGATTACCACTCCCACCCTGTGTTGCCTTCCGACGCTCGATATTGGCGGTAGCAACAGGATCCCAACTGTGGCCAATTGGTGATCGCTCACATACTCATTATCAAGCTTCTTAAACACATTGCTTGTGTGTAAACATGAATCCGTGTTTGTGAAGTGCTTAATTTGTCCTTGAGTTTATACAACTGGAGCGTTTTTGTCCCACGCAAACCCCAAGACAGCAAGTAGCATCGAAATGTGGGGATGGAAGAATTAAATACAGGAGAAAGTCGACTGCGTAGTGCTAACCACAATTTTCGGCTCCCGCATAATCGACTATCCATGGTTCGGTGGGCGTTGTGCAACTTAAGTCCATGTTGGGAGCTGTCTTATGAGAGCTCACTCCGAGCCTTTGGTCAGAGGGGCAAAATGGCGTTAGGAAGCCGTTGAGAGCTGGGGATCAGGAATCCAATTCATACGTTTGTTGGTCAATTCGGATGAGAGGCCCAACAATCTCTGGAGTTCCAACAGATGCGGTTGCTGAAAGACCCGCTTAGTGAGTGCCGCATACTAGTGTATCTCACAGAAAGATAGATTAGTATGGCCCAAAGTGTTTATCTCATAATGCCACTAAGGAACTTCTGACGTATTATATATGGAATTCAATTGGCCCACCACTTCATGTCGACGTTCAGTTATGCGAAAATAAGCCCGCGTTATTCAAGACTAGCAGCCAATATAATTCACTTTTTCCACATCCGCGACCTAGAGAGAGGTGTGTATTTATCGTATTTGGTATTATAAAATTCGAGTTTTCAACAGCAAAACAAAACCAGGGCCGGTCGGTCAGATGGGGTGTGCCTTCTCTTCTCTTGTCAGCGGAAGGCACCTGGGCTTTCAAAGAGTATCCAGTTTTCTCACTCCGAAATGACCTAAAAGACCGCTGAATCATGTTGGCTAGATATTCTCACATCGACAGCGTTTTCTGTGTTGGGAATTTGTTTCACTGAAGACTCGCTTTTCTCGTCTCAATTCTCCGCTGACTTTCATTTAGTTTAAAACTACTAGGTCAGTTAGATTTCTTTACTATAGGGACTTTATACGCACACACTCGTTTGAGATGAAAAACTGACTGGGCATTGCATCCGCCGCTTTGTTTCGTGCATTCGGCGATTCATGATGATTCTACGCGCACGCCATGAGACGCATCCCCGTACTGCTTTGCCATCTGCACAGCGAACAGTTCGTCGGTACGATTGGGTATTTTGAACGCACAGCGGCGCGAGAAGTTTACGATGGAAGTCACGTCAAAGAGCTACAAAATTGTATGTTGTGTAATTTGTTATGTACGAAGCTGTTTGTGCCTGATGACCAACGCAGTTGTCGACGCAGACCACTTCTGGGATCTTGGAATTGGTCGGCTCATTGGCCCGCATTGCGTGCACCAGGTAGGAAGCAAAGAGAGTACCCACCGCGGAAATAGTTGATTATGTCGAAAATAATTTCAACTCCTGAACCATTCCTAGACAGGAGCGAATTACCAGAAAAACTAGAAATAGGTTATCGCTCTGAAATCGGGGACTTACTTGTGACGTCATGGTCGTTTTCAAGTGAATTTGAATCGGTTCAACAATCACGTTTGATGGTGGATGGTATTCTGTTATTATGTGATTGCAGCACAATGGTTTAGTCAACTTTCGAAACAACGTTGATTGGGACTGGTTACCTTGACCTGTTGTGACGGTGATTGGTAGGTCGGAAGTAGAGACCCAGTGCTGGAACAGTTTTCGCGGAAGTCAGTGTAGCTGTGAATTAGCGTGCCAAATGATCAAATTGCGATTGTCCGTTTGAAAGTGGTAAGGGTCCAACAGGGTTAGTTTGTGTATATGCGAGACAAACCAAGCACAGAAAACCTGCCGGGTGGTTATATCGCTTGGCGGTGAACCTGATTCTTTGACATTGTAAACATCGTTCGGTCCGCAGCACAATATCAGAGATTACATATACTCAGGCAGTACCAGTTGAAATGAGTTTAGGTGAAGTATGAATGAGGCTGAATTAAATGGGTTTCAAAATAGTTTTGCGGTAGTCGGTTAGAACGAACGGTCGGAGATTTCCGGTTGACCAGTCATAAAATAATTCCAGAAGAACAACCCAACGGAGAATCTTTGTGGTCAAGTGATGAACGCAAGTTGTGCGAGAAAAAATAAGTTGAGATTTCGCCAACTGAGCAAGGTCCAGTGAAACGGCGGCTTCTGAACTACTCTCCTCAAGTGCGTGCGTTGCAAACTGGACGATATAAACGTGACTAGTTCCTAAGTGGGTATTGATCTGCCTTGGGCAAAGCGCATGAAGCAGGGCTTCGAGATCGACAAGCAGGCAGAATTCTCGACCTTCTAGCAGGTGGTCAGATGGATTAACTGTCCGAGTTTCGAATCCAGATCCATCGGTCACTTTAGTGACAGGGTTAATGCCACTTCAAGATTCAGGGCCACGATGTCTGGTTCCAGCCACCCCGCGCCCCGCCCCACGGCTACGTGTAACGGGCTCCAGTGGCTACGGGGCATGCCACTTTCACTACACTTAGACGTGAAGAATATCACGAAAAGATGAGCAATTGCCAGTAGTTCAGGGGTGAGTGCTGTGGTATACCTGGGCTGGCTGGGCTTTTGTGAGAAAGCAACGGAAGGCATTCCCCAATGAGTAGCCAGTTCGACATTATAAATGTGAATTTACATGCTGCATGTTTTGTGCAAATCGTGTGTCGTTGCAGCCATGGCAAAAGATGAAAACGAGAAAACATTATATAGGGTTCTCCTCACGTATGATGTGGCTTCCATTCTCCACTTCATCGGAGTGGGCTTAACACAACCCGGTTTCCAAAGCGAGAGCGAACTGAACTTGGTTACGACTACCAGGTACTCTAGGAGAAGAGTGACGAAAATAGATTGTTAGCGACGATAGAATGGCTCGTAGAAAACTGAAGAACTAAACTGTCATGACTTAGGTGAGGTTGATGCTGCTGGAATATCCCTCAGTAGCATCATCTGACTGTAATAGTTAGCCGTGGGCTTGCATTGGTGCAGGCGATCTGTTTTTGACCAGTATTTTTTGGGAGGTCTAGTTGACCCCTTGTTATTAACCCTCCACCTCGCCTCGTTTCCCAACCACTGTTTTGCTCAGAGGATAGCTCATCTCGAGGCAGTCGATCTGTGGGCACGTACAAAATACCTCCTAACCAAATTAGTCTATTCACATTCAGTGCATCTTCTAACGCTTGAACCTTGGGCCTCATGTTTCGTATGCGTAAAGCAGGACCGACCTTACTGCTACTCCTTACGGTTCTGCGCCTATTATTGGAGGCAGGCGAAAGAGCCGTAATCTCAGCTTTGCTGCTGACAGTGCTGTCGGTGATGGGATTCATTGAATCTGGCGTGAGATCAATTCAGCATTCGAACAGACACAGTCACCATTGCAACATTTCAGCGAAAATAGTCCGTAAGGTTGGCATGTCACAAAGGCAAGTAGACCAAACTAAACGTACAATTACACGCACAGCCGCCACTGTGTTGAGTGTCGGATGCTGTTGCTTGAATGCAGCCTTTGTGAGTTTGATTTAAACCAGAATGATAACGCTGACTAGAATACAGAGGATGTTGGACTAAGATCGGCAGTTCGACCACGCATGCACACGCAGAAAATGTGGATTGATTTGCGAGAAGTATATAAGTAATTCCTTAGTTCCCCTACGTGGCCATATTTGGAAGTTCGATAGAAAAATCTCGACAGCCTTCTGCAAAGCTCTTCCCAATACAATAAATAATATCCCTATGGTTGTTTTCCAGCCCTTGACACACCTGTATGCTTGTGTGTGTATGCGTTTGGTCTGGCTCCGTTGATTGTCCATTGGAATATCCCAGTGGCGGCTGTCTGTGCACGAGAGAATTGAATTGATCCCAGGGCAGAGTAGGACAAATCAAGCGGATCCCATCAAATTTTCACTGCCCACAGCCCTATCAGTAGTAGAACTGAAATTCCGGACTTTTATTGAAGCTCAGTCCTGCAAGTACCAGAATGGTGATTCCGTTAACAGTGATCGGGCGGGATATTTGACCTTGGACCGATAACCGAATGTCATGTACATGCTACAGCTGCATCGAATTAGTGATTGTCAATCGATCCTCCTGCGTACGCGAAGACACTTCATTCGATATACGACTAATAGGCGAGATACAACGATCCAGAAAACCAAGACCCTCTACTTCATCCAGTTATTTTCCTGCAACAATAAGGTCCGGATTCAGATCAATCCGGTTTTGAAACAGCATTTCACACTTCGGAGGTAAGAAGCATTACCAATAATCGAAGAAACTTTGCAACTTACTTGGGTCCTCACTCAGTAGCATGACGTCGTTCACTTATTCTAAGCCGGGCAGAGTCCTGTCTGATGAAATGGTAATGCTGCTATTCACACACGAGAAGAGGGCAATCTCCATAAGCATCTCAGTGACAAAATAGTAGGTGAAAAGTAGCAACCTGAAAAACCACTTCTCGTGGTGTACTTGGATGAAAGTTCAGAAAATCGGATTCGGCTGTTCGAACAGGAAGTAGAACAGTGAAACCAACTTCACTGGCATACATTCGATGAGGCAACACCAAAGAACTACACGATCGACCGAGTTGAACACCGCTTTCAAGATCACAAATGGTAAATTATGGGCCTACGTAATGTGTTCTGAGGTTTGTCTTATAATGAATATGTGGTCAATACAGCCCCGACCGAGGCGGAAACCAGATTGCTTTTCATGTATATACCTTTCGAGAGTACTAGATAAACGGTGAAGGGTAATGCCCGCGAGCAGTCTGGAGGCAATACTTGCACACCAGTTCCTTTTTGATATTCGCATGAGGATCTATCACATTTCTGTTAAATCGATACAATCACCGGTCCACACCAAGTCTTAGAAATCTCTTATTTCGCCCCTTTTGACTCCAGGAGTTTTGTTAACTCCGATGTGAGCACTTCGGCACCGTTCCTGAAGAAGAATGGCGACAGTCCATCCGGTCCAGCTAGCCCATGCATTTTCAGAAAACCTACCTTCCTGATAACCCACATTTCTGATGATGAATTGGCATCTTTCCTCATTGGTTCGTCTACAAGCATAATTTCCGGTGTTAGTGGGCCAAGCAAACCGTTCCGTGAAGTGCTGTGCCCAACGCTACTGCGAAGGAATTCTTGGGCCTTCGGATTACCTGCTCACCTCGCTTGCACTTGCTTTCTGTGGAGCAGTACTCTCAATCAGTGGCTAAAGACTGTGGTTATTGCCTGTCTTTAGCCTGAAATTCTTTATCTACCACTTTTTACAGCAATTACTTAGGCTCTTAGTTAGGAGAGGTATGAGGGATTCGGGTATCTCATTGTCGATGGCACTCGGCCGAACGGAAGTCGAGAATATCCACCATTTGTGATGTTTAAATGGCCTGGAGTCCCGTGTGGAAACTACTGCTAAGCGTGGGCCATTTTGATCTGCTCTGTGTTTGGTCAAATCCTGGGCACTTCGTTGTGACCAGAACCACCCCGAAAGCTTCGACCAAAATCGAAGTCGCCGATCATCATCTAGAATCAGCTGTGTAGGGCGTGCAGTTCTTGTGACTATAGACTAGGCACAGACAAAGGTGATCTCGGTCTAAAGCGTAACCAGAGTCAATCGACAACTTTCTACGATCCGCCTTACAAGTGAATGATGCCTGCGTGATCTAAAACCTTATTATTGATGTGCCTTTGTGATAAGTAAGCTAACTTCTGATAACCATGCCAGCAATATTGACGAAGTGGTCATTTCGACTACTCCCGAAAGGCCTTGGCTCACCAAGACTGTTGCGTAATTGCGTAATCTCGAATACACTATCGTATAAAAATAGAATGTATTAAAGCTAGCACAGGTGCACAGGGCCGGATCATGAACGGAGATAATGAACATGGTACAAAATAGGCGGGAAAAGCTTTTAGCCCACGAGAAATGAACAATTATGACCAGATTTTTCATAGCTGAAATTTTTGTTAGTTGCTACGTGCAGTAATTTGGAGTTCAGGAGCTTCGGGGATATTTTATGAAATAACATCATTCAAGTTTAGTTTTCGTACTCCTAGTTCCGATTAATACTCCGAAGCAGAGCAGATGTAAGAGAATTGGATGAGGCGGTTTCTTGAAAATTTGCAATTTGTGTTGCTCGGTGTTTTTAAAATGATTTTTGAATGTCTATTCAGTCATCCAGATATAAGCTTTGGCACAAAATAGTCTGTTCGGATCAATAAATAATAATAATAAATAGTAAGTTGCCTGCGCCTGCATGTTACTCGTGTTATGAATATTCTTCTTGCAAATGATTAATTATTCCGCAAAGACTCTACGAACATGGCATCTCAGTGCTGTACTTTGCCATGCATTTCCTTGCTAAATTTCTGGAAGCTGTGGCATACTCTGTAAATGATTATGTTTATCCATCGAACGTGAGGTTGACTGTTTGAAGTGAAAACAGACAAACGGTAGCATATTTGGCGGTCCCTTTAGGCACACTAGGTTAACGACTGTATTCACCTCCGCTAACCCCGTACGCCGGAATTCTGGTTCGGTTGTTGCTAAGCTGTTTGGTACTGCAAACTATTAGTTTGAGTGAGCGGCATTGCTAACTTCCAAATGTTATAATTTAATGTGCGACAGACACAGTCCGATATTTTGTTTAAGTGCATCGGAAGACCAAACTTTAATAAAAGAAATGCTTCTTCTCTGATAGCCCATACTTGTTTTTTCTAGCCGTGTTGAAACAGCGTCGTACATCAGAGATGCGGAAATACACTCCGATCTATTCATCATCAATGCGAAACCCAATCTAAGGCTGATAATATAATACAATTTCGAGAATGGGATTTACAGTATTGTCATGCGAGCATCCACATCAGATTACAAGGCCAGAAAACTGTTTAATCCGTCTCATAGTGTAAGATAAAAACGATTCGCTGTTTGCTATGCTAAATGCCGTTCTGTCATCTACTGGTGGGTATGTCAAACCGCATTTTTTGCGCTGGTAGGCAAATTTGATCTTATCACAAAACTAGGAGTTTTCCCAAAATCAACAGTCTGCTATATACCCATCGTAGACATTTTGAGAATTACCGAGGATAAATACACCATTTCATGTAAAAAGTTACCAAGTTCACTTAAGAAGTTAGTAGTCTTTCAGCTTGCTGTTTATTGAGTGCCATTCCTTTCGTGCACGACCCCTGTAATTTGGACAAATTAATTTAAGATAAACTATTGTATTGTTCCAAAATATCTGATCTCAGTCGCAATAGTAAATATGACTCCGATGACTGAACACACAGCGAAGTGGAAGCATGGACGGTCGACCCCATTCCCGGCGAACTTTGGGGACCAGGATCCTGTGCACATGATTTATTAGGCCACCCTGCCTCCGAAGACATTCAACAGAAAACTTTGTAAGGTTGTCTAGTTAGAAGCTTCAAAAAATAAAAGTAGTGCTCGTCTGGATTCTTGCGAGGTTTGCAGTTTGAAAACAAACGGGTTGAACCAAGGCCTGCATGCTTTGATGCGGTGTGGCTTCTAGAGCGATAAATGCCCAGTGTATGAATGTGCCTTCATCCATTGAACCAAAGTCCTTGAAATACTCAGCCACAGTCGACTCGAATAGGGCATTGTGTCAGTCGTGACAGCTGATCTACGGTCACGTGAGAGCGTAAGGCCACTCGGAAAACCCAGGTGCTAGTCATCAGTAGTATCAGTTGTGATTTATACAAGAAACGCTGGTGGTTTATCAGTTTATTATTGGAAGCAACAGTGCGAATTGTTAGCATATCCAGTCTCGTTCTTCATTCCCTACTGTTCAGTTATCCTTGAGAATTCTCTATCCTAAAAAGTTCAAAAATATCCGACCCTGAAATGCTAACAAATCGTTCTGTTTACTCGTTCTTTTGCTTTCGGCATCTGTGATATTAAAACTATTGATATTCAGCAAGATTCTTAATGCCATTTTATGTAATCCAAAGAGTGAAAAATATGGCCGATACTAATTCACCCCTAGTTAAAGCCCTAACTGAGACGCCATTAAGATTTCCTTTAGGTTTTTCATAGGAGCAAAAAATAATGCAGTAGATATATCATTTCCAATGCTGTTATCGCTACATATTGAGCTATTTCAATGATTTTGAAAATCCCTATTGGTCATAGTTCAGGTTGTTGTTTTTCCTGAAGTTCTGATCACCGCGACCTAAACATCAAACTAAGCGACCCGGACCTCATGAAAATATTGCAATATTTCGTAAACGAAATGAATATTTCTTCTAACGAACTTCATTGCCTTGTTTTGCCTCTCAGCCCGCTCTACTACTGGATTGTCGTATCACTCAGCCCCTAACCAATATGAAGGATAACGCACATCAGCAAGTAATCACCAATGTAAAGAAAATATGAGATTTTGAATGGACTTTAATCGATTTTTAAGTTAGGTATGCTGCTAAAACAAAGAAATAACCAGATGGGTTATATATTAACGAAAATTGCAAATATCCATTCAACGGATGGAAAGGCTGTTGAATGATTTATGACCCATAACAAGGCGAAGTTGATATTTCTCTTGACTGTAATTTGAAGTTTTCTGTTCTGAGTCAGTTCTATTCTTCCCCGTGTGAAATCAAAGTGAAACGGCATGGAGCAAAAGCGTTCCCATCCCACAGATGAAACAAATCAGCTATTCTATCTTATTCACTGTTCTGTCTCTGCCTTATTGTAACTGAATTCAGCAAACTGTGATCAGCGAACTTATTCCTCGCATCAAATTTCGAGCAAACAAACGTAAATTAGAGGTAACCAAGTCAAATTCGTTATTAATTGTCGTTCAAGTTTCAGTCTTTCGCTTGCGGTTGGACTTCTGCGTAGGAATCCATTCAATTCTTGAATTTGCGGCTATCATCACCCATACGACGTCACAAACCATTGGTGGCCTAACGTGGAAGCTCAGTGTAAGCTCCCACTCGTGCGGGATACTGGGAAAGTTACAACCACGGTAATCTTTTTCCTGTTTATCTCATGCTCATAGTACATTTTCTTGGGGCATCAAAGTGTAACTGCCCATGGATGAGATGATTTTAGCCACGCGCACGTCTATGCTTCGGTCTGGGGATACACGAACATTTGAACATGCGTAATCTGTCCGTTCCAAGTTTTATCTCTCGAAAAGGATATTCGGACCGTTAAGGCTTGTGACTCTCATCGATCGATAGTTCGACGGATGACCCATTATGTAACACTTTGAAGAATGAAAAACAGTAACCAGAAGTCCAACTTATCTCTGAATCTCTAAAATAGCATAACTCGGTTTCACAACTTCCGAAACAAAACAGCCAGTAGGAAGAATTCAATGAATGCTTTTTGTTGTGTCCACTGAATCAGTTATTGATTTTCACTGTATTTTGCCCACAACTATCAAAAATAAGGGGTCGAACTCTGTAGTCACGGAGGAAGAGTCCATTTCTGTTCATATTTACAAACATTAAGATTGTAGAACCTGAACTGAACTGAATTATTTCCTATTGGTCCTAGAGTCCGGTCCTTTATTTTTGATAATCGTGAGTAAAATCCTGTGAAATGTTTTAACGCGTTTAGCTAACACCTTAGTGAACTTTAGTTAACTCTTTCCGAAATGTAATGTGAGGAAAAGTTGATCCTGTACGGCTGTTCTTATTTGCTACGTGGATTCGTTCTTCAACGGGGCTTTAAATAGGATTGGTGCATTTTTAATGCTTTACATATTGTAATGTATGAAATGTACTTACTGAACCCACTATTTGCTTTCTTGTTGCAGTGTTATAAAGATGTGAAATTTGACTTAGCGAACTTGGTCTTACTCCCAAATGACGTACATCAAGGGCTTGGAAAGCCGTTAGCCCAACTTTTAACCGAATGGTTTAAACTGAAGTAAACACTTTCAAAGGGAATCATCCAAGGCTATCAATACAGTATATATGATGGTCCTGGCCAGTTCTATCGACCAACATCAAATACTTCGACGCGCCAAGAATTTTGTTTCAGTGATGTGTGTGTGTTTCGGTGGACATAATGAACGCTTGTCAAAAGTAGATCATAACGATCTTTACATTTGGCTCTTTAGAGTTGTGCCACCCATGAGTGTTATTCGTAGGAGATTATATGGTTCACAAGATTATTCGTCGTGCGGCACCATCTCTCAACTCACCATTAGAAAATCCTGTAAACACTATGCAGCTATTTCATTTTTTGCCACCTCCGGTAGTTCATGTCCACCGACCCGGGACGAAGGCTCGAAAGCCAATACCCTTAGCCATATCAGTGGGAGTCGATCAGTATGCTTCAGCGGTCCATGAGTATACAAACTGATAATGAGTGGGTGATACTTCATGTAGTGAAGCTCAGCAGGTAGTGGGGAATCTGTTCGGTAGCTTCATTGCTAAAGCATTCAATTCACGATCTTTCAGTCCGGCTTCGCGTCTCATTTTGGACGCGGTGGATATGCGCTGTTGATGATTCCAAATAAGGATGAAGCAAATTCACAGTACTCCCATTTGCGACTTCATCAAGTGCATGCCGTATTTTTTCAGAAAGGGAGTGTTTCCAAGGTGCCCTATAAGCCATTTAATTATTTCTCTTATGGTGTTTTGAGAAGTCTACACATAGAAACCTGTGACAGTTTGCTACAGATTCGCTGTCCTCTACACCTAGAACCAGCCAATCAGAATCGCGATGACCCACGGGCGCAGAGATTCAAAATTCCGCCGTTGTCACTGGCCAAAACGTGTTCCGGCAACTGTTTCTTTACAGTACGAATGACCTGTAAATAAAACCCAATGATTTCCATCCATCGTGGATTTTTTTCTATCTTCATTTGAGTTGCCCAAGACTTCAGCCATTTCATTCCCCCCCCCGGCAGTTTAATTCCGTGCTACGTTCCTTAGCTTCAGCAAAACGAGTTGGGTGGAATAACTTTCGGAATTTTCCGGAAGCAGCAGTCGACTCTATCCCAGCAGCGAGTTTTGACAACCGCTTCTCACGATCTTTTCTGAGGCATGTGAAAAGCTCAAGTTTTAGAGCCAGGCGGGTTTTATTATCGCCTAAACCTGCTGGAACTGAACTTCGGATGTCCACATATCGAGGAAGGTTTGGTAATATCCCCTGATTTGCTCGCCTGGTGATTTGGCTGTGGGTGATCAAACAAACCAAGTGAAAAGTCGACATGACGAGAAACCAGCGCCGCTTCATAGGACATTGTGAGATGACACTCAACCTATTTCTTATTTCGTTCTAGAATTAGGTCAGCACAGTAGGCTTCAACAGCCTTGCAACATCGACTTTGGGTGTCATCTTCCTGATGGTCTCGCCGATGTTCACAGAGAGCATGGCATGCAGTAGTGCACAGCCAGAATCAATTCAATTTTCCTCAATACGGAAAAATGTTTTGGATGCATTCTCCCCATCTGTAGTTTATTGCGATGTGCTCAATCCAGAGCTGGCGAAAAGGGCAACCAGGTTGCTGAACGGCGATCTGTGTTTTTATTGCTTGTGCTGCACAGAGACAGAAGTTGATAAGAACATAGGCTCAAAAGCTTTTCATTATTGTCTGAGGGGCTGCAATTAAACCTGTGATGACCCCGTAGATGGCGCTCACTGGGTGCAATGCTGCCGATCCTGGCATTAAATCCCCGGCTAGAACGACAGTGTCCGTTCCTTGTGCAATTCTTACTAAGTCATGAGGACGTTAATAGAGTTTTTCTTTCTCCGCCTCTGGGTTACAGTCTGTAGGTGGAAATCGCAAGCAGATATCCTCTATCAGCTCCTGTCCTGCCTCTTTGCATCAACCTCAGGTGCGTAGCCGACTATCATTCGGGATCAACTCTAAGAGACCAACCTCGGATTTATCATTTAAAAATATTCCAGCGCCGACCTGACAAGAAGCTTCAGCTCGAGTGGCCTCCGAACAGTCCAAGTAATAAGCAACATCCTTGTTGGTCGTGGGTAAATTGTTATTTGACATGGCTCTTAAATATGAGTATCCTGTGTGTATCAGGTGGCACCACCAATACTATCCATTGGTCTAGCTAAGTCAGTTTGATGACCTATTCGTAGCAAGATGAGAACGTTTCATGTTCCAAATATGATTTATCAGCCTGATCAATGGATAATCACAGCATCTGTAAAGGAAGGGGAAGATCTCATAGCGCATGTTGGATTGTGCCTTGATTCTCCGTCGCCTAGAATGGAGCTGCCCCTTTAGTGGTATGCCTGCCTGATTCCCTAAAGTTATTGGGCGCAGAAATGAAGTAATTAGTTAAAAAATCCTAATGTAAAATCGACTGCAACATTTAGTCCTATCGTATAACATCTGCAGATATATATATATATATATATATATATATATATATTGGATATCCAAAGTCTTTCATACGCTTGTAATTCGCAAGAGGCAGAGGGCAAACACAAAGACGGACAGATATCGCTGTCTTCCATACATAGAGAGTATCCGAAGCGGATCGAACGCATCTACGTCCACTGATATCACATCGCCCACAACCCGACCGGCCACCCTGAGATCTGTTCTATTCACGGGAAGATCGCGTCGACCGCACGACCAGTCAGCGGGGTCAATTTATGCCATTCCGTGCCTCGGATTGAACAGACCAGATCGGTATGCTCGGCTGATAAAATGCGACAAGCAAACAATTACGACACACGCTTCGCCCGAACACTCAGGGCCTACGCCACCGCGCTGACCACATCGCAGAATTTGGAACCACGTGTACAAACAGGCCAACGAGGTCAAGGATCAAGCAGAAGTAGTCTGCCGGCAATAGCAAGGGGGAGGCGATTGATTCTTGAAGCCCTCCACTCGATAACTCGTTCCATGGACCGGACCTGTGATAAAGAGCATTCGACAAACGACTTAACGTACCTAACTCTAACGAAGAGCCCGAGACAACGGACCGATAGAGAGAGAACGAAAGGGAGAACAAAGGCAGAAGGACAGTAGACACAAGACCGGAGTACGCGAACTAGCAACTACCCCAGTTCAAAATCACCTCCATTCACGTGTTTGACCCAACGAGTCCTAGCTTTGGTCGACGTCACGAATAACTGTGATTAACTCGTGTCACGGCCTTCTCAACTCTCTCCGCTCTCTCTCTTCTCCTCTCTCTCTCTCTCTCTATATCCAGTATATATATATATATATATATATATATATATATATATATATATATGGAAACATACAAATGACGCCAACGAATTTATTCCTGTCAAGATGTCAGAGACCTGTCTATCAAAGCGCGTTCATGGGCATATTTTTCCTCCTCGGGTCATGTGATTTCGGCAATCTATCATCACCTTCACGAGCGGTTTCGTATTAACCGAACAATTGACACTTCTCTGAATTTAGTGTTTGTGGTGAGATATCACGTATTGCGTGGGTGGGATGGCTGGTGTCCAGTCTACCACATGTTTACGTGTGTACTCTCGTACGAAGGATAATCCAGATACGTAACGAAAGTTGTTCACAAATATCAGGACCAAGCGACGTAAAGGGTGTACCGAAAAATCTGTTCTATATCTTTGTTTTTGTTGCTTATGATATAATGTTAATAACAACGCTGATGTTAAATGTCATAATCTGCCAAAGTTTCAATTGTCGTGCCTTGTCATTCTCAAGACAAGTTTTACAACTAGAAAGTCGTACCAGTGTACCATTCACAATAAAATCTTGTCCATGGTTCAGAAACTGCGGATTCAAAGAAAAAGTAACTTGCAAGCTACTCAAATGCCAAAATTTAGAATATCCATGTAGCTATTCTCGAAAAAATGCAGATCTACAAAGAAGTCCGGGAATAAACATGCATCTGTGCGAGCAAAGCCGAGGCTATCTTATTGGAGGGTGAGTCGACAACGAAGGGAAGGATCGATGAATCAAATTACGCACCTTTGTCAAAGCGGGTTTTTCAGTCAAATGGTTCGGGTATTAGTTGTAAGCTAACTGGTATCACAAGGTTGTTTGCGCTTGTGTGAGCGTGTG
Organism: Fasciolopsis buskii; assembly: GCA_008360955.1. Classification (NCBI taxonomy): domain Eukaryota; kingdom Metazoa; phylum Platyhelminthes; class Trematoda; order Plagiorchiida; family Fasciolidae; genus Fasciolopsis; species Fasciolopsis buskii. Next base: position 14,154 of record LUCM01005628.1, on the reverse strand, counting down.
AAGTGTTTTCCGTTCACACGTAGTTGTGTGTATGGAAGGGCGATGGACGGGTGGGTAGGTTTGTTTTTCAGTCTCCCTGGGAGACCGAATTTCTATTCACATCGTCATTGTCAAATGCAGTGTGTAAGCCAGTCTTGAGAAAGTTTGTGCTATAACCGAAAAACTCAACATGCCAACGATTGCTTCGGCCACGCTGTTACTGATCAATATAAGTTTACATAGGAAGTTAAAAGTTCACTGAGGTTGTCAGCGTGCTTCTCCTTACCAACGACGACAGTCTGGTCCAAATTTTGGAAATTTCTACTCAGTCAATCCTGTTGGTGCACATGGAGAGGGCTCTGGTTTGCTACTCATAATCTGACCTTGAAAGGTTTCGTAGGTTTGCCGAATAACCAACTTACGTGGCAGTGATCCAAACTGGGTGTGTAACATTTTAAATTTTGATCACATCTTAGTTGACTCGTTTTGGTCGTGTGATCTCGTACCCCCAACCTCATTAAGGTTTGCGAAAATAGCAACTCATCAGGGCCGAATAAATTGCCACCAAGATCTATAATAAGGAATCTTGGCTATTATGACACTGTCACGTAAGTTGGTTATTCGGCAAGCCTACGAAACCTTTCAAGGTCAGATTATAATTGGCAACATCGAAAATGACACTTGTCTGACAGTGAGGTGTTCCGGAATCTCTCATAAGTTACACCAAAATGATGTACCAAGGCTCCGGAACAAAAATTCCGCTCTACTCACCTTTAGTTTGTGCAATTGACTCGGAAACCCGAAAGGGTTCGATGACTTTATTGTGGCAAATTTGTTTTTGGTCGACCATAACTTTCGTTTTACTAGCTACTGCATCTGTGAGCTTTCTTATTTAGGTGTGGTTTGTGTGGTTACTGATAGGGTATTCAAAGATGGGTATTTTTCTTGACATGGAATTTTAGATTCCAAGAAAATTTAAGATGGAGATTGCGAAGCGTGTATCAAGTGGTGTGTCCTAATCCTGTTGGACGACTACTCAGCTGTTAGTTGCTATTATTTATCAGTTTCTGAATCACGGCAATAACTGTCGGTTGGAAGTTACAGCTGCACGCCGCAATGATACCATCCAGCACCTCATCAAGTCAGTCAAACGGACAATGAGCCACCACAAGATGCTCCATTTCAAGAATAATAAATCTGAACCTACTTTACACTACTGTTCAGAATGTTTTTGTTCTGTAAGTAGTTTGTGCGTACATGATGAAGAGTGTGTTCACATCAACAATTTTAGTGGATCTGGCACAAATATGATTAGCGCAAATGCCTAAGCGTTTCTAAGGATTTCAAAGTTGTGATCTATTATAAATATATTTCCCTTTTAATTTTGTGATTTTCACCTTCATCATTACTGGGAGGACAAGAATTTCAAGTCACCTGGAAACACGGGGTAAGTTGTTTTCATTGCGAGAAGTTCATCGCTCATTATGTCACAGCCTATTGAAAATGCCTCTGTCGATGTGTGTGAGCTTCACTTTTGATATATTGAGGCACTCGCCAAAGTTTTTCAGGTCTATCGATCGGCTGGCATTCAGCCAATTCACCAGGATGGCAGGCTTTCAAATGATCATGCAGGTTATTTTTAATTGACTCTTATCCATAATTGTACTGTGCAACCAGCTTGTTCGGAAACCCTGTAACCGGAGACCGCAGATTACGAGCATTTTTTCAAGCCAAATACCACTGATGTTTCTTAACAGAAGTTCTTTTATTAAATGTGCGAGTAGAGGAACTTGAACACTAAGGGAAGTCCGCGCAAAAAGCCGATCGTTGTTATTTCACTCGGGTTTTTGTTTAACCAGTTATTTTTGCATTCGGCGTATCGCACGGTGTCAATTCCCAGAACCATTTATCAGTAAGATCATAGTGATTTTTTAATTGCTGTTTCATCCACATTTCATCCAATTTATCTCCATGTATTTTCAGTCCGTATAAATAAGTCTTAATCTTAAGCTTCTGAATTCGAAAAGTTTTCCGGAAAGTTACTGAACAGAATTTGTCGTACCGGAAGCGAGTAATCGATGTCACGAAAACGAATCTGGCAAGCAAAAGACACAAGGATTATACAGCGCAGAACAAACTAGCAGCAATCGATCTAAATGCATCGCATGTTGTCACAGCGAGACTGCACCTTGACGTGGTGTGACGGCTTACGTGCCGCCATGATCCAACGAGCTATACAGTATGGCTTATCTCAAGCCGAAGATCCAATCATGCCTGGAAGATCAATGGGTAGAGGCCTGACGAAGTAGTCTCCTGGTCCTCCAAGTCCGGGGTTGATCCGAGTTAGCAGCTCATTAGTAAAAAACGAGTGGAAGAATAATTGATCCAAGTAGATGGACGCCCACTCAGCTATACATACCCGC
>LUCM01005627.1:15219-42114 GCA_008360955.1 Fasciolopsis buskii | reverse complement strand
GGGAAATACCAACAGCTAGCCAGCCCGCAAGCGGAAGAAAGGAAAACGACCACAGGATTACTGGCCGCGTGTTTATCCGGCGACCCCACCCAATACAAGTCAGAATTCCAAATGAGCTCTATCTCTTCTATATGTTTTGTGGGTGGCCTTCTGATCGATACGTGAAACAGTTCAACCAAAAAAACGAATTCAGATTAAGTCTTAATTTGCGGGCATATAAAAATTCTCAATCGCCGCCAGTATTTAAAAATAACGTCAATTCTCAACAATACTGCGGGAAAAAGGGCAAGTTTTGTTTGGAACACCTTAAAACTCCTGCGCCACCAAAATTCAAGGAATGCCGTCACCGACCATGACACGAGATATGCTGCCGACTCGCCTAGCAGTACCCGCATCCATCCAATCCCCGAGTTACATTTACCTACAAATAATTCCACATACACGCACTGAGGCGCGGGTGGGTAGTGAATAAGTATGCTACTGACTCAAAGTTCCCTCTCTATTTTATTCCAACCTGTCCTCTTCTGACTCTCCAACCCAATCTGTTTGCCCCTATCTGCCCCTACCCATAGTATCCCATGATCACACGCCCCGATACTCGCAACTGCTTATATGTTCAAGTGTGTAGTTGGTCGTTTTCCAGGTCTGTTAAGCTCAACATTTCTCTCGAAGCCCTCCGTCAGCCTGCTGATCTGAGTTCCTTAAAAACAATTGCGCAATTTAATGCGAGCCTGGCGCCAACAGGCGTGTTTGGCTCTGACAGTGGACTCACTTTCGGGATTGATGTCTGCTGTGTGAGTTGAAACACGAACTCAGCGATTCGAATACGAGTAATTCAGCTAACTGCACGCCAAAAGTCCGTCAAGATATTTTCTTCGCACTTCAGGAGACGAAGCAGCTCAAGCTGTCGGTTCAACCGTTGCGCTGCAGACCAATAGTCATTTGCAAGTGAGCAAAGGCTACGAAGCAGCCCTCTATAGATTGAGATCCTAGCAACCAGCTCGCTCTGTGTGCCATGAGGACCTGCCAGCGGGATTCCAGTTGGCACGTCCGAAAGAGTAAGACTGTTTAGCGCCAGCTCTATGTTATCTCGGCATACGGCTCCCAAACAGACTGCAGCACTGATATGGAGACAGAGACGGGAAATTTTACAGATAAACCTCGTCACTCTTGGTCGGAAGAGCAAACGCTCCTGGACTTCTGTGAGTCGGTAGCAGGTGACTTTAAGCACAAGTTGGAAACACCTGGAGTGCCGCATCGGAAGTCTTGTTTAAGGCGGCAATGCGCCTTGCCTGCACAGCGACACAGACAACGGAGAAAAACTTCTTCAGTTCTGTGCACGATAATCTTTCACTTCCATATTTCTAGTTACGAATTTCCGACACAAGTTCCGGTCGTCCCCTGACGACATCGGCGCCTTCCTACTCGACACGGTACTTTTGAGTCAAGATTACGCAAACCAGTATTCGCACGATTAGCTTACCGGTGGCGCGCGTTTCTGTTCCGCGAACTGCATAGATCATTCACGCGACCGCGTGGCTGTGCTCGAATCGGACCACGCGTTACTTTAAGTGCCGATTTTTGCTGCAGCTCGAAATGGCCCATCGACGCACAGGCCACAAATTCCGCATGCTGATCCGAACGCTTCTTGTCTGATTTTCGCTGTTCGCAACAGCTCACGAACAGAAACTGTCCGAGGACACTAAGAACTGCAACCCAGTAGCAATTGTCAGACGATTCAGTGGCGCATCAAATTAAGGCAGGCGATGCATTTGGCCCACAGCGGAATTTCGCCTGCGGTCCCAGATCTAGTGTTCATCAAAAACCACTAGATTCTCACGTCGCTCAATTTTAATGGAGCAAAAACGCCAGCTTGCCTAACTGCAAGGAAGTGAATAAAAGATGCCCGTCGGCAGTTCTCGGTCAGTGACCAATAAGGCCAGTTTAAGGAATCGCAAAGCCGAAAGCTGGTGCGTTAAGTAGCCGCAAGGAAATGGAAGTGGCGTCCGCTTCCCGGGTAAACAATCAAAAGACCTGTTCCAAAGGGCTTATACCGCGTCACCGGCCGGAAAACTTTCGGTTAGCTGATAAGTGGTGCGCGAAAGGACGGGAGAGTTTATTTTCCATGGCGTAGACAGGAAAGACCTGGGGGAACCCGTTTGACACAACATTTCAAGGATCAGTCTTAGCTAAGGGCCACCAACGCTAACGCGTATTTAGTCCAACCGTCTGCCAGCTTGTGACAAATTAACCTTTGGCGAGGTGTCCACTTGAATCCCAACGGAAGTGGAAAGTGCAGGTTGAAATACGGTCGACATCTGAAAGGAGGGCGGAAAAAAGCAAGGCCGGGTCCCAAGCGGACGACCTCTCCCTCCAGTTCTTTTCAACATTTGTTGTGGGGAAGCTCTGGATTGAAATTCACTTGCCTCCTTGCTTTCGTGCATCTTGGGAACGAGGGAGCGGTATCCCGCTATCCGTTAGGGTTTGGGAGTCCACCTGAGCGATGTACCCGCTCTTCATGAAGGCACACGAATAAAGTGACTGTGCCGGATTTAGTTTAAACTCCGATAACGTTACTACCGGCTTGCTAGCTTCGGATAATTGTGCTGCGCCGCTTTGACCGCCTATTCGCGAGGCAATATCCGGAACAAACAGCCGGGTTTGGCCAGTCGAGATTGCACGACCAGATATTCACTTTTCGACACGAGTACTCGAAACGGCGCCAACACGGCCAACCACCGCCCCAAACGATACAGATACGGTCTCTTACCCGACTATAAAGGTCGGCTCTTACAGCACATCCCGTGGATCCGACCCAGCACTACTCCAGTCTTGCTCTCCCACCGGAAAGGGTAATGCCCAAACTAAGTTCGAATAACACCTGTTCGCGCAGGGCATTGTGCTGCAGACCTCCATCGCGATCGCAGTTAGCGGTTAATTACGCGTGGAAACTTGTTTCACGTTTCATTCGGAACAACGGCTTAGCGGCGTTTCGACAAAGGGTTTCCCATTCTTTTCCAGTCCTGTTCAAACTTCAACATGGGACGAGCGTGGATAGAAGGATGCTTTAGGAGGTTTCCCGCGGGATCGGTTAAGGCAGTGGAACTGGAAGTCGGGGATGCTATGTGACCTAAGATACGCCCAGGACGACGTCGTGTGCTGCCTGTTCAAGTCTGCGGACCCCATGCACAACGGGCACCTTACGATAGACTAGTCAGCAGATCGGCTCCTGCTCGGTTCCGGCACTGTGCTTATGTACCTTCCCCAAAGTGCAACAGTACTGTTACAGGAAATGAGACGACAGCAGCGCCAGAACTTGATACTGGATGGAGAGGAGCTGGACGATTGTGGACCGTTTCACTTACCGTTTGTAGGCCCTCGCGTGTCCAACGCATTTGGTAGCTCGCGGTCCTTAGATGTAACATATGCGACTATATCACAAAGGCTCGGGCAGCTTACGCTGGATTGAAGCACTCTGCTGGCGTCGGCCCTATATTTCACTCGAATTGTCAAAGTACCGTCAGTGTACTGTGCTCCGCCAGTGTGCTCAGATTTCTGTTGGTCACGGTTGCGAGACATGGACGTATTGCTGTAGTAGGGCACATCGTTCGTCGGTTGGCAGAGCTTTTCGACCACCTCGATGTTCTACGCTCCAGCTTAGAGACTAGGAATGGAATGGATGGAATGACCGGTCGTGAAGTGATGTCGGACATGCGGTCAGGCAATCTAGTACCAGATGCCGGCTCTCAGAAATCTACCTTTTTCTCAAGCGCTATTGAACACTTCCGTAGAACTACAGCTCGATCTCCTCTTTGCGCCACTTTCTGTTCCGTGTGGTTGCTTATTCAAGACAGCAACAGTTCCGTTCCGTGCGTTGTGCGACTAGGGGCTTCGAGACTTGAACTCGAACTTTTGTGTCTCCAATCCTCAGTGTGTGTTCTTGCCCTACTGAACCACAGTCTGTGCTCCTGTGCTATCGTGCGACGCAAGTGCTTGCTTCTTGTGCTTCAGTGTGTGTATAGATCAACCAAACTCGGCAACACAACAATCTCCCAGCGTCTCCAACTAACAACAGTCTTCATCTTCCGGGTCCCAACCAAGTAGGCGGAAAGTACCAGCCGAGGCCAAAAGGGTAACTAACTTTTTCATACCACTAGGCCAACTCATAACTTGGTCGCCACGTCGCTTCTTTCAGCTTTGCCCAGCACGTGCAAAATGAGCACGAAACATTAGACGTTGGTAATGCATACGCAATTGGAGTGCAAGCAATCGAAGGCAACGTAGGGCGATTATCTCAGTCAGACGAGGACTGTCTGCACCCAACACACGACGACGCATCTCGTCACTGCTCACCCGATTTTCCCACCAGACAAGAGCAATGCTTCGGATACATCAGTGGTCAAAACAGAAAGTCGCTAGGCATCCTCAAAGCGGATAGGCCAAGTCTCGCAACACCAAAGAACACTGTGAGCTATGGCATTGTACACCCTTCCCTTGAGATAAACTGGATGTCATGGCGACGCCAGAATTGTTGCAGGTTTATCAAAGGCTGTTCTAACTTTCGCAGTTCGTGATGCGACTCCCTCTCCAACACCTCCGACAGGTGTGATCAGACTCCCGAGGTACTTGAAGTTGCTGACTATCTCTAACCAATCACCACAAAGGGTGAGCGCAGACACAGGCTTCTATAAGTCTTGAAGAAGTACCTTGCATTTTCGAGGTGCAAAACTGTACTTAGAAGTCTCAATTTCCAAATGATCGAACGCACGTGGAATTGCCTGTTCATTTGTCACACAACACGACGATGTCATCGACATAATCTAAGTCAAAACTGTGTTCCCTGGGAGAGGTTTCAACTCCACCGTCCAAAAGACTAGATAAGATGTTCTGTGGAACATCCTCTGTGATGAAAGGAGCGAAAGCTGACCACAAGCCGTAGTTCAATTTGACGTATGACAGTACAGTTATTTGAGAAGCGACTCGTGCTCCTCAAATACTCCATTCCTCAACAAACAGTGTCAGTGCAGAAGAATCAGCAGAGTCAAAAGCTGCGCGAATGTCCAAGAACGCGATGACCGTTGGCTTTTGGAAAGTAAAATGGTGCCCTAACAACTGTGGGAGGCTGAAGAATTGATCAACGCATCCAAGACCAACGCGAAACCCGGCTTGTTCCTCGCTAGTTTTCGCTTCGTGTGTGTTGTACAACCTGCGAATGACGAACGGAAGCAGCTTCGACGCTATTGTGGACAGGCGATTACCCCTGTGGTTAGCGCAGTCACTACGCGATCCATACCAGCCATTGGAACGTCTGAAGCTCATACTGCCAAGAAGCAATTGATGGTCTGAGTTGAAAGCCAACAGCCGTCCCCCGTTTTCAGACCAAAAGGACCGGAGATGCGCTTCATAAGGACAGTCAACTACTCAAGCATTCACCTCTCTTGCCCAATTCGCAATGCCACCAAGCCTTGCTTTACGTAAGAGGTTGTGCAGCTTTTGATAGAAGTGTCCTTGACTGTCTGAGCCGCATTATATTCTCGTGTAAGCCGAGAGGACAAACAGGTTACGTCTAGCCGAGCAACGATTGTTTAATTAGCATGAACCTCTAAGTCTTACTGCACATGGCAGGCTATCGACTGGGATCCATTCAAATAGTGCAGTCTCAGCTCTTTCATCAAGAGCCACACCAACGCCAGTAACACCAGAAACCGCAGCTTCGGGGTCCCCAGAAAGACGCAGATGAAACTTCACGGAAGAACTGGATGGGATGTTGGTCGAATAACACATCTGAAGTTTTGAATGCGAGTTTCTTGGGTGGACCACCCATCGACGGCCAGGGTCTCCAGTGAACGTGACCAGTCTGAAGGGACGTTGAGGAAGTGCATCAGCCGGCGGAAGCGGATTCGGTATTATTTCTATGTTGTTCGAGGGAGAATGCGAGAGTACAGAGACCGGAATTCTTCCATTGAGACTGCCACCAGCATGGCGAACTGCAGAAACCGAAGAATGTGAGGAAGTCGGGTGGGAAAAGGAGTTACACGAATCAGTAGAGAAACAGACAGTTGTGTACGGCGGAAGGTCGCTTTTGTGAATGAAGATCATTCATTTTCATGATTGTACGCATTAGGGGCCATTGGCCACGCAGTCGCCCAGTTCAGAGTGGGTCTTTTTATTCGATGATACGCCTCCAGCCCATAAGCAACCAAGGGCTTTCTGCAATGCAGCAGAATCATTCCAGTCGAACCGATGGCCGGTTGATCGGTTCGTACGCCTCTTCTGGAAAACATTCTCGGGCAAACGGAAAAAGATAAGAGGCAGTGGCATTGTGTGATTGGCGGGCCACACTCGACAAGTCACAATGCCACCAGCAGGCTTTCGTGGTATTTTTAGGGAGAACGCTTGGCAGGCAAAAGCCCACTACACCCTTGACTCCGCCACTGGTTGTCCGCGGCTGTGTATTCGGTGGGGTTAAGCCTTTCTCATTCATGGCTAACTAAGAAGATGGTGGCCGTTCTCTTATCTGCAACCCAGTAGCATGTATGTGGTGGCTAGACTGCGATAAGTTGTCTAATGCGACTTGTCTAAACTTACAAAGCGCGAAATCGAAAAAAATTCCAGCAACCTTATCTGCTGACGTGAACAAAAACTGATCGCCCATTAAAAGTGCTTCGAATTTGGTTAGCTTGATAAGCGATGGCCTGAAACATAATGCAGTCACAAACCAGATTTCTTCGAAGTATATGCCCCTTCTTGGAATACACCGGCTAAACTTGCCTGATACGTCGTATAGCGAAGCGCGCCTTCCAACGAGAGGTACGGATGGTGAAATCTGCTGGTTTGCAATAGTAGAATATGTAATATGATTTTCCAACTGATTCGTCATGCAATGTCAACACCCGTGTTAGGAACCATCAGCAGTCGATATTCATCGCGCCGGAACTGAGACGCGAGTCGGGAGTCGTTAATCCGGTGCGCGATTGATCTCTGGCCTGTAAAATCCAGTGACGGCTATGGATGCTTTGTCGTGTAGTGCTGATGTTCGTTGAACCTTTGAGAATCAATCCGGCTAGCGTGATGGCTAGGGCGTCCCACTCGGCCATTCATCTCGGGTTTCCGTCCCAGTTCCGGCGCGATGGATGTGGGCCGCTAATAATGCAACTGTGCAGCGCTTCCATGATTTTCATTCGCAAGTTGAATGTTTACATTGCATGACGAATTATTAAGAACATTTGGTGGTCTCGAAGAGCGTCGAAGAAAGAACGCGCTGCTACCACGAAAAATCTCTACCTGTTGTTCCATCTCATTCAATTCAAGGAGGAACCTGACGGTTCGCCAATCTACCTAGTGTGCTGCGATGGAACCCCGCAAGCATCGTTTAGCTGACTTTCATCGTCAGCCATTCTCGTGATCTGTTTTGAAAAATCCATTTCTGGAATGAAAATCCGCGACTGAATCCACGCCTCATTGCGTCACCGAGGGCCGAGCTCTCATTGTTTTTCTCCATCATTTATTGATGACTGTAAGTATTCTGTTTGGTAACCACAAGTATTATCCGGTACTCCTATCGAATTTCCTCACAGCAGGAGAGGGTGACTGCTGTTCATATCCTTAAGAAGAACGAGCGTAGGGGTTGCGGCAGTAGCAAGAGTACCAGCGTAAATACGCTGAAATAACAATGTATACCCTTTTTCAGGAAGGGGGCCGAGGCCAACACGGCTGCTAAGTGGGGAAGTTGACCGGCGGTGGGAGGATTCAAACCCGCGACCTTCGCATTCAAAGGTCACGATCTTATCCGCTTGGTCATCACTGACTAAAGATCAACGATCATTCGCCGACCGCACTGCGCCATGTTGTGGTTTGTTCAAGGATGGAATATCCGGCGAGCACGTGTCGATAGTCAAACGGTCGTGCCATCATACCCCAGGTTGGGTTAGGGCATTGGACTATCGTTTGCTGTTCCTCACCGTCAACAGTGTAGTGTGACGAGGTGGCTTTTACATCTTCATTTCTCTTTAACTATGCCGTGGAACGGATTCTTTAAGCTTCCTTCTCCAAACTAACAAAAATTGGGTATCCTAGCAAGTGTCGTTGGTGTATGAGGAAGTTAGCTTCAGTTTTGGCTCCGGTTTATGCTTCCTGCCTTCATCATTTGGCCCAAGACATGGCGGTTTTCGTTTGTTCGAGACACTAAGAGTCACGACTCAGAACCGAAGTCATTGGTGTGAATTTTGTTCGGCCAATTTACAAGAAAAAATTCAAGAAATATCGGAAGTTTTATGGAGTCAATTTAGTTCACATCATGTGAACTCAGATCAGGTCATATAAGGCCTCTATACATGGAAGAATGATTTCCTTACTATCCTCTGACGCTGTAGTGGTAGCAGGTAATTTTAATGCACAAGTTGAAAACTGAGTATATTGTAAGCCTGTTTAGGTGGGCGTCGCGGCTTGCCTGCTCAGGGGACAGATAACGGGGACGCGCTTCTCCAATTTCGTACGAACAATCATTCATTTTTGTTTAGCACGAATTTTCGATACAGTTTGCATCGCACAACGAAATAACGCTCTAGCTCGACGGTTATTCTGAGTCACATCGTCCATATCGTACTAGGGTACCATTGGTGTGGTTCGATCCCGAGCTGTAGATCGTACTGGATCACACGTCGAATCGGATCATGTGCAGCTCAATAGCCGTCGACACTAACCACAAATCCGGTTGGCCACTGAACGTCTGTCCTGTTCGGCATTTTGCACCAACTACGAACAAAAACTGTCTGACGAACTAAGAACCCCATGAGCAGCAATGTAGAAGAGTGCTGGTATCCAATCAAGCAGATAATGCATTTGGCAGCAGGTTTCGCCTGCGGTCCTAGGTCTGACGTTCATCTCGTAACGGTCGCTAGGCTTAATGGAGGACACGCCAGTTTCCCTTGTGCAAAGAGACGAATTAGTTGCGTCGAAAGCTGCTGCGTCAATTACCGATAAGCCTTAAGAATGACCCTGAGAAGTAGTTGGTTAAGGTGTCCGAATGAATGAAATTAGCAGCACCTTCAGGTAACGGTCAAAGACTGTTTAATCCTATACGCGACACCGGTAGGCGGTGAACTAAGTTAAGTGAGGTCAATTGTGATAGAAATGGAGATCTCATTCATGGTGGGTAGCAAAGTCTCTACCGTTGGGCTGATCACTTCAAGGAGCAGTTTAACTGACTGCACGCTAACGTGGTTAGTCCGACGGCCGCAGCTGCGAATCCTTGGAATGTCTCTTGATCCCCTAACGGAAGTGAAAATAGTGTCGAATATTCGACTACCGAAGACGGGCAAAACCGTCGGTCGCGGGGAACTGCAATCAGTCCTTTCAAAGTGAGTGGAGAGTTCCTGACAAAAGCCATTACCACTTTGTATGCTGATATTCGGAAGCACGAGCGTATTTCATTATCGTGGTGTGAATCACAGATTGTACCCACCTCCAAGAAGGGCATGGGGGTGACTAATAATAATAATCAGATCATTGGTTTAATTCCGATATTTACTAAGGTCTCAGCTTTCATAATGCTGCTCCGTGTAATGCCGATTCACGAGGGTAACATCAGCGCACAGCAGACCGGATTTCGTTCAGGTTGTGGTTGCGTCGACCAGATATTCACTTTTGGGTAGTTACTGGAAATTCCCCACACATTCCTCCGCCTTTCTCGACTTAAAAGACTAGGTTGACTTAGTGGATCGGACAGTGCTATTGAGTGTGGTCCACCGAGGTGGTGGCCCAGCGGAGTTCTTGCACCTCCTCGGAGGACTGCACTTGCATATCTGTGGTCGCGTGAGAGTATGGTGAACTAACAAATTCACTCGATACGACCACCGGTGTTCGAAATGGATGTTCCATTCACCCCTTCTTGTTCAACATCATCATGGACGAGGTAATCGAGGATACTCGAGGAAGTCTTTAGGATACAGGGGTCGAATTGGGAAGCTGTGATCTAGATTACAGAGATGACCTCTTGTGCCTGTTCGAATTTGCAGACAGTGTACAATGTGCACTTGACAGAATCAAGAGGCTGTAGCTCGGTTCGGCATGTGCTTTGCATCCCCAAAGTGTAAAGTGCTGTTACAAAGCTGAACAACGGTTGTCCCGAACTTGATGTTCGATGGAGACGAATTAACAATTGTGAACCGTTCCACTTGCCTTGGCAGCTGTGTGTAGAATGATGGTAGCACGCAGTAGAGGTGAGCACCTGTATATCCAAGGCTGGCGAAGCATGCGCTGGACTGAGTCACTTGTGGCTTCTGGCTGATATTTCACTGAAGTTGGAAGGTCGTGTGTACTGTTCCGCAGTGCGCTCGGTTCTGTTGTACGGTTGCGATACGAGGGATGCGTGTGTGAGATGTTCGTCGGTTGGAGATTTTCGATCACCGGTGTCTACGTAGTATGGCCAAGATTGGATGAAGTGATCGGGTGAGTAATGTGGAGGTTCGGAATCTAGTATTAGGTGCCGGTTCTGAGAACGCCTTATCTCAGTTTGTGAAACTCAGTAGACTATGTTGGTTTGGTCACGTGTTACGTATGGCGAGCACTCGTCTACTATACCATGCCCTGATTTGCATTCTTCCCACGGAATGGAAGAAACCATATGGAGGTCGGCAGATGACGTAGCAAAATTGAATGAGGTAATGCACAACGTACTTGAATAAAAGTAGGTGTCTCACTTGTTCTTGGTTGGGGTCCGAAAGACTCGTCAACTAGTTGGCTGGAGACACTGAAGGATATGGCAGTGAACTGTGAACAGTGACGATCCTGTTGTCATTTTCGATCGAATCAATGATTGAAGGAGTGCGCTTGTACAGTTATACTGTGTTCTGTGTTTTCCTACCTGTGTAAGTTCCCAGCCTGTTCGCGTTGGATATTCACTCTTTTTATAGAAAAGTGTAAATCTGGGGAAAAGCGGCCATTGAGACTTGCCTTGCTGTTTAACGCTGAAAGATAATGATGACTAGAGACACTGAAGAATGTGGCGGCAAACCATGAACAATGGCGTTCATGTTGTCGTTTTGTGTTGAATCAGAATGATTTACAAAGGAAGTTTGTACAACTAGACTGTTTCGTGTTTTGGCTACTACCGCATTCTTTTCTTTTTTCGCCTGTGTCGGTCCACTCCCTTTTCCCCTTTCGTATTCATTCTTATTTAAGTACATGCAATTCTGGAAAAAAGGCAGTGTTCAGTGGGCTGTTCATTGCTGTTTAGTGATGAGCCATGATAATTTTGATGACGATGATGGCCTCAGTTGCTGAGACCTAACTCCGACAGTCCAAGTGATCGGTCAACCTTATCAACGCTCTCTCGTTTAATGTTTACCTTCCTTTTTTCAATCTTTCTTTATTCGACGAACTGGTAAGCTTTGGAAGACTTCCGTAATTCGTATTGCCAACGTCCTACATTATTTTTGTTTTCAAAGTTAGTTTTTACTCAGTTTCTTTAGTCTACAATCGCACAGATTCCCTAGGTAATATACTGGAGATATTTCGTCCTTGAAGACCGAACAATTATTCGATTTGTTGTGTGGATTTTCAAAGCATTCTTCTTTCTTTGTTATAGGTAAAAGGCCATTCGTTTGCGATATTTGTGATGCCAAATTTTCCCAGCTCGCAAGCTTGAAAACTCACAAAGATGCCATTCACGAGGGTGAGTTTTGAATAACCGGATCATTGCACCGTCCCGATTTTCCTTCGCCGAGCAGGCAATAACATGATGCAATTTTTAGCGTCATAATTATAGTTGATTTTTTCGGAAGAAATTTTTGTACTTTTGTGACACTGTATCAGTTTAACTATCCTTTGTAGGTAAACGGCCGTTTGTTTGTGATACTTGTGGAGCAACGTTTTCGCGACTTAGACATTTGCGAGGGCACAAAAACGCTATTCACGAAGGTAAGCATCTGACTGTGATGATAATGTTGTTCGATTTTGCTGCTTTGACAGTTGTTTAAGGATTACTGCCTTGACACTGTTTATATATATATATATATATATATATATATATATATATATATGCACAAAACCGAACGGAACTAGCGACCCCAGTCAATCACTCATTCACGTTTGACAACGAGTCCCAATTTGGATCGAAACGTCACGATGAACGTATTAACTCAGTGTACGCCTTCTCAACTCTAAAAAAATATCCACTCATCTGTAAACATTTGGTCGCAACACGTTCAGCAGTGTGAGAAAATGGGAAAACTATTCAAAACGTTTCGCTGCTGTCCGTGAGCAGCTGCACTTCTTACATTGTTGCGTCATGAACAAAATTTTCCCAATGATTACCAAGTGTAATCCGCCCACGAGCTCGGAAAATGACCGTGGGATTGCATACTCATACTGCAACGACGCGTATCGGTGAAAATCCTTATACAGAAACCATCAAAATCGATTCGAAAGGGATGCTTCAAGCATATTTGATGCCAGCTGGATAGGGGAAGAATAAAAATGATTATCGAAATCACACCGAGCCTAAACCGCTCAAAGATCAGACACAGACTCACTAAGAAATACGTTCCGCTCAGTCAAGCTAAACCTCACTATGCCGAACCAATCTACAATAACTCGAACCACCAGATGCTATCAAGCGAAAAGTCCGTGCTGCTGAAAGGATTAACATTCAATCACACTAACGCCAAACATTCCAAGTTCATTGCCTCCATTGAATCGGCACTACGGAACCACGCACTAACGAAAGAGACGCGCCAAGACATACAAGCGAAAATCTGTCAACAATTCGCGCATCCTAATCGAAAGTATCCTCTTCCTGATAACGAAATCAAAGCCGTAAAAGTAATTCAAAAAAATCGGGCAATAGTCGTACTCCCGGCAGAGAAGGGTAACGCAATAGCAGTCCTCGACAGCACTAAATACCAAGAGAACATGAAAGTATTGCTGGATGACAATAAAACGTATCAGCCAGTGCCAGGAAACCCAGTGGAAGAACTTAGTGCCTAAATCAAGAAAAACCTGGGGAAAAGCGGGAAAATCAGCGATGAACAGTACAAACAAATACTGTAGGGGACCCGTCCCTAGGATATATGGACTTTCTAAATCCATAAGCCTTGGATGCCGCTTAGACCCGTTGTCGCATCAACAACAGCACTAAATTATCAGCTGACCAAGTACCTTTTCCGCCTCGTGCGTCCACACATCACAGGACCAAAACGCCCCGGGGAGTTCCACCACATTCCTGGAGCAAATCAAAGACCTCAAGTTAGAAACGAACAAAAACTATGGTCTCATTCGACGTCATATCATTGTTCACAAATATTCCAAGGCAAATGGCATTGGACAGCATCCACAGGATCACGGAGAAGGACTCCAACTTATCAAGCAGAACAGCAATGTCCACGGACGATATGGTTAATTTGGTCGAATTGTGCATGAAAGCATACCTACAGTTCAGTTGGATAGAATATAGACAAATAAGAGGAACGCCCATGGGACCACCACAATGAGGCTTGATGCCTGACACAACCATGAAATATTTCGAAACAAACCGCCCACGTTTATGGATCCGATATTTTGATGATGCGTTTGTTGTGTAAGAAAAAACAAATGGACCAATTTCATCAATACCTAAACACGATGGTGCCCAGCGTAACATTCACCAAGGAGGTGGAAAAAGGCTCGACCTTACGGTTTCTCGATGTACTAATTAGGAGGCAACCAAACGGGAGCATAGAGACGACCGTCTACAAAAACCGGCGATGACGGACCGCATACTCAGTTTTTAAAGCAACCTTCCAGTCTGTCACTTAGAGAGCCGTGTGTGTACCCTGTCCCCTGGAGCCGATGCACTGCAGTACACAGCGCCTCCGGAAACAAGAGCAGTCTAGGTTGTTCAAGTTATTTGCAGCCATTGGATATCCAAGATCTTTCATCAACGCCTGTATTCGCAGAAAACAAAGGACTAAATCGATTGTGGTACTTTCATACATACGGGGAGTATCCTAAACAGTCGAACGCATCCTACGTCCACGGGATATCAAAATCGCCCACAAACCGACCGGCACCCTGAGATCTGTTCTATTCAACGGAAAAGATCGCGTCGACCAGCACGACCAGTCAGGGGTAGTTTATGCCATTCCGTGCCTCGGATGTGACAAACAGTATGTCGGTGAGACAAGCAAACTATTACGCACACGCTTGCAGGAACATAGCTTAGCCCTACGACGCGCTGACCCACACTCGCAGATATGGAACCACTGTGCACAAACAGGCCATGAGGTCAACATCAACAACGCAAAGGTAGTCAGCCGGGCAAACAGAAAGGGGGAGCGACTGATTCTTGAAGCCCTCCACTCGAATAACTCGTTCAATCGGCATGTGGAGATTGACAAACATTACGTTATCTTAACAAGACCCGGATGCAGAATAGAGAGACAAACAGACGGACAGTGCGCAAAACCGAACGGAACTAGCGATCCCATTAAATCACTCATTCACGTTTGACAACGAGTCCTAGTTTGGATCGAAACGTCACGATAAACGTATTAATTCAGTGTACGCCTTCTCAACTCTAAAAATATACAACCTGAGCTGCAGATATTTCCACTCATCAATAAAACATATATATATATATGCCTTGATATTACGGGACATATTCAAAAACGTGGGAGTATAAGCTTCAAAACAGCACAGCACAAGCATGTAATTTTACTTGTGTACAGCTCATTTGACTGCATGTCCACGATTTCGTTCTGCGATACCAGGACAAATTCGTGGCAGGTAGAGCTTGTCTTGTTTTCCGTCGGACACTACCTCTACTGCCTTCTACTACTGGGACAACATTTAAGACGATTTATTTGGTTTTTATCCAATATGTCGTATGTGTTCTCATGACCTAATACAGCTTTCCCTTCACGAAATTTGTGGCCTCAAACATCTATTCAAATGTGTGGCTAATAAGGCAGAACCAAAAATAAATCAAATTTACGTGTTGCCGAACTCAGTTCTGAATATTTGGAGAATCTACATGGGATTTGTTTTGGACCCATTGTAATCACAAATGTGAGAGCAGTAGAGCTTTGCACTTAGCGAAGGGTGCCACATTCGGAAAAGATCGCGTCGACCAGCACGACCAATCAGGGGTAGTTTATGCCATTCCGTGCCTCGGATGTGACAAACAGTGTCAGTGAGACAGGCAGACAATACCGCACACGCTTTGCCGTATGACGCACTAACCCACACTCGCAGGTATGGTACCATCGTGTACAAACAGGCCATGGGGTCAAAATCAACAATGCAAAGGTAGTCAGCCGGGTAAACAAAGGGGGAGCAGCTGATTCTCGAAGCCCTTCACTCGGTCGACTCATTCGATCGTCATGTCGAGATTGATAAACATTACGTCATTTTAACAAAACCTACGATGAAGAATAGAGAGGCAAACAGACGGACAGTGCACCAAAGCGAACGAAATGATCGATCCCATGCAATCAGTCATTCACGTTTGACTACGAATCCTAGTTTGAATCGAAACGTCACAATGAACGTTGTGACTCAGTATATATATATATATATATATATATATATATATATATATATATATATATATATATATATATATATATGGTTGACTCAGGTCGCAATCCAATCAAAGATCTCTTTTGTTAATATTTTTAGGGTTCTAGTACTTTTCAGGAGCATCCGATTAAACCACCAATTTATTTATTGTTTTCCCATTTACTGACTACACTACGGACAGCGAAACATGGGTAACATTGGTTTTCTAGATAGGCACAAGTGAACAAGAAAAATGGACTCTTACTAGGGCATGAAAATTTCACAGGCGTTTCTAGAAGGGTCTTAGGACTTATCCTCATTTGCATTTATAGATGATTACAAAATCACTTTTCCCACAGAAACGCTTATTTTTTCGAGTATTCTCCTCACAGTTGTACTTATTCATACGCTGAAGATAATTATATGTTAACTGAGGTTGTTTACGTCAACTGGAGTCTAATAATCTTAATTGATCTCGAACAGGGAAATTTTCCTCTAGGAAGGATCTTGATTTTCATCAAAGTTGAACTCACGTTAAGGTAATTTAGGTGTGTTGCGCTAATCGCTCACGTTGTTATCGTAACCGTGGAGCAGTGATTGAGAACACAGTAAAATCTTTTGGTATCACAATGCCGAAGATGACAGAGCGATTTAAAAACTGGTAAATTTAAAATTGTGTGCCTAGGCTTCTCCAGCATTGTAACTTAGACGAGGTTATCAGTTAGATCATATTGAACGAGTAGACTATGCTATTAGCTTGCCTTTCATTAGGGTAATCAGTCTCATCCGAAAGTGCATCACAGTTAATCCTTACTGTATATTCACCGACACTTGTAGCGTTTTAATACTATTCAACGCTATCCGGAAAATGGTGCGTAAAATATCGGTAGTGATCTGCCTCGGGATTCGAGAGGTGAGCTTCTGTCCTAAAGTTTTAAAACAAACAAAAGTGTCTTTTAGGACGGATACATTACTTAAATTGGCGTCAAAAAGGCAATCTCGATGTCATACCCTGCTATTCGCATCATTTCACTAAGGCAGACGGGAGACAGCTCACAAGGCACGGAGATCAACCTCTCTAATATCGCCATCCCATCCGAACATATGGGAACAACTTCCCAAAATACTAATGCAATGATCAAACCGCAGTGAGCAACGCGGACATGGCAACAAATGACCGTTGTGATACAGTTGCATTTTAATCCGGTGAGTTCCGACGAAATACCAGAGTGCTAGTAAATCAGGCTCCTTTGGTCACGGATACTTTGGCGGTGGGTACCAGGCCGATTACCCATAATTCTTTCGGTGGAAGCAAATGCATTCGATCTTCATTCAAACTATAACTTGCTGATCGACAGGACCAATGATCTCTCGAATTCATACCAATGTCCAGGGCGTTTACGCTGATTGGATTATCAATATCGGGGTGACGAAATCGATCAGTGACCTCATCCGTGGATGCCGTGAAACGATGGTTGATTGCATTTACGCACTATCGTAGAGGTGTTGTACCAGGACCTACTTGCAATCCACGGGTTTCGTGTGCATGCGGTTCTCTACAATAGTACATGAAGGTTGCTTGAAGACAAAGAAGTCTTCTTTTTAAACTCCCAGGGAAATAAAAACAGGGTGTCATGGGGCCGAGCAGACTCCAAGTTAATCTAGTGATAATTCAGGTGCATCTGTCACGCAACCTCGGAGCTGTGAACTATTGGAAAACGAGGATCAGGCGGCAGGAGGTTAGATAGTGGAAAGGGAATTACCAGTTTTCTACAGTACTGATTCAATTGTTTTCGCCGAGTATTATATGGAATCGGTGTGTGTCTATGTTTTGATCACCGTCTTTTGTCGCTTACGGAACCCATTGTATCTAGACATTGATGCCATGCCAGAAGACTCATGGATCTCGCTGGATGACTGGTGATCTTGAGATGGGGAGTAGAAGAGCTAGCAAGTATTATGAATTCTGCACCCTGTTTCTTTTTCTTTTTCACTTTTTGATTATTTTTCATCTATCGTCATGATTTCGATGACAAAGTATCTGTATTCAGATCTGTGCAATATTGTGTATATATCTAAATAATATATATATATATATATATATAATGTATGACAGTGATGTACGATATAGCTAAATACTGTACCGCACGGCGCACTGTATTCACAATGTCCTGCTATATTTGTGTATAATTCTACAATTTACTGCTAGTTCGCAATTCCGAATGTAACTGCGTTGATCTCCGACTGGAAGTCTGATGAGTGTAGGGAACCCGCCTGCCCCAAACCACCGTCACACCAGTGATTGGTGGCAACGTGATCACTCTGAGTCCAGTTCTATGAAGACAAAGAAAGGTGCCATGTGGTCCGATGCCGCTTTTTATGATAAAAGTTTGCACTCACCAGAAACAATCTGTGGTTGAAACAAACTTGGATGAGGCGGTCATTATTGGCGGTTCGGTCGGCTGGGCCTTTGGTGTCCCGTTCTGTCTTCACTAGGCAGCCAAGTTGAGCGTCAAAAGTACCACTATCGACCACAACCTCCGTTGAGCGTACACGTCAGAGTAATCGGGACGAATCCTGGTATAACGCGTTTTTGGTCTCAAGAGAGCTGCAGTCCATGGGGCATACACAGGTGCGTCGATGATTCAGTTGACTGCTATTGATGCGTGCATAAATTTCCAGTCGAGTGGCACGCAGGCGGCTATTGATTGGGGTCTAGCCCAAAAGTGCATCCTCAGCTCGCATGCTCAGAGCGATCCTAACGTCAGCCTAACAACTAGAGCTCGAGATCGGACCACCTGACACGCGAACATTGAAGCGAAGAGAAAAAGTTGCAGTCTGTCCAAGGCATGCTGAGATGTTGTGAAAGCTTAGCCGTTTTAGTAACTGGTGTAGGTCAAGGAATATTGCCGGGTCTAGGATCCATTAGAGCCCCTACTGTGTTCATATAGGCAATAAATGGTGGCCACAGTCAGTGGCGTTCTTGCATTCGAAGCCTGTCTTTTTTGTGTGGTTCTAACGTGTTACTCTATGACTGACGGCTCAGTATTATTCGTTCCTTTGTTTTTCGAGCATGCGATGCCGTTGTGCAGCAAACAAAACCTACGATTTCTCTTTTATGGTGTCATCATTGTTAGTTATCCCCTGGTTGAGACACATCTTTGCATCTATTGCGCACTTGCACTTATGGTTTGCCAGTGAGGCATCGTGGTCAGGCTTTTTGACCTTAAACCTGATTGCCTCATTCATTTCGCTGTATCTCCGATGTCCGATCCATTTCACAAGACCACTTATCTGATTAAGTGAATCCGTAGATTCCGTCAACCCTTATTGGCAGTCGCATAGTGAACTTTTGCACTGATTCTTCTGTGCACAGATGTCATGTGGAAAATTTTCGATATGCCACCCAGTCCCCGCGAGCTTTTAAGGTTCTATTATCAGAGCAGCGTAGCCATTTTCTGCTTTTTCCCATTCTTTTTGCATCAACAAGACGGGTCCCAGCCGCCCCTACACAGTGTAATTCAGTGAATCTTTTGAAGATTGGGTTTTCGAACCAAGTACCGCGCATCCTCAATCTGCGTTGATGATATTATTTTTCTATCATATCTGTGAGCTTTTGCACCGTGGTTGTCAACTAATTCAGAGAATCTTCATTACCGGGTTTCAGGTAGACGACCATTCGTTTGCGACGCTTGTGGATCGACTTTTGCTCAGCTTTCAAGTTTAAAAAGTCATAAAAGCAGTGTTCATGAGGGTAAGTTCAGTATTTTTGGTCTGTGATATTTTGCACTCTGGTGATATGATCCAGTCGTTTGCGTGTTTAAATAGGCGGGTACATAATCAACCGTATGTTTATTATAATATATTAGGAATGTACACTCTCGCTTTTCGGTCTTTACTTTCAAAATGCTAGTATTTGGTCGTTAGGAACCCATAATTGTTACAGGCTACTTAAAAATGCTTACCATGTCGCGTTAAGTACTGCTACATGATGCGTAGACAATTCAACTTCGACAATTAGTATGTAGGTAAGGAAACTGAGACTAAATGGAAGTGCACTTTTACTTTTTTGCTGTACGTCTCGTGTGACAGAATTAGCGTGCCTCATGGATTTTGCTAATTGTGCTTGGTCAGTGTTATGGTCGGTGAACATTCTAGGGTTTTTGGTGCCCCAGATTTTAGTGCTGCTGTTGATTTTGCAAAAAAACTTGCCCTTTTCCCAGTATTTTGAAATTGACGTTATTTTAAATACTGCGCGATTGAGAATTTTTATATGCCCGCAAATTAAGATTAATCTGAATTCGTTTTTTGGTTGACTGTTTCACGTATCGATCAAGGCCACCCAACAAAACTATATAAACGATAGAGCTCATTTGAATTCTGACTTGTATTGGTGGGTCGCCGATAAACACGCGGCAGTATCCTGTGTTCGTTTTCCTTTCTTCCGCTTGCGGGCTGGGCTAGCTGTTGGTATTCCGCGCCACTTTCTGTTCCGTGTGGTTGCTTATTCAAGACAGCAACAGTTCCGTTCCGTGCGTTGTGCGACTAGGGGCTTCGAGACTTGAACTCGAACTTTTGTGTCTCCAATCCTCAGTGTGTGTTCTTGCCCTACTGAACCACAGTCTGTGCTCCTGTGCTATCGTGCGACGCAAGTGCTTGCTTCTTGTGCTTCAGTGTGTGTATAGATCAACCAAACTCGGCAACACCAGTCACGAATGGCGATCAAGAGCAAGACCATAACAGAAGAAACCAGCTCTGCTTCCAGAGGCGAGCACACTAATCTGAATGGAGTGCCAGTCGCTCGACGTTCTAATTGGTAGCGCTGATTCATGTTTTCATTTGTCGTCTAAGGCGGCTTCGCCAGTTTGGATATGCACAATGCGGCAGTTTCTAGGTCTCCGTTTTCGAACGTTACAATGCGTCGGAACCACTGCAAACGTCGTTGAAAGAAATACTGATAAATCTTTAGCTCTGTTGTTATGCTATTCAGTGTCTTATCGCGTGAAGTTCCGATACTGATTCCGCAGTTTCCGCTTTAGCTTGTGGAAATTTGATTCGCCAAGCTCGGCGTCTTACGCCCCCCCCCCCGAGAATTCCAAGCTGCTGTTTTAACTTGGAATCCATGGTGTTCACGAATTCAGATCAGTAGTTCTTTCGGTTTTTTCCGAGAGGACTAAATTTCGTGGAATTTCCCGGAATGCTGCATGGCCATTTAGGCTGCGGTCTTTAGCCTTTCGAGTAACTCTATGGTCGGCTCCGATATTTAGTCCCTCCTTCATTGTCATATGACGTCGATCGCAGATTGATTGATAAGGCAGTTTCGACGAATCCCATTGTTATATGAATGTTTCCTCACTGACGTAAAGTTCTTATTAGAGGAGTGATGCTAGTGCCGGTGATCATGCGGCAGCTATATTAATCCTTTCCGGAGCACAGAATTTGCTGCAATTATATCGGCAGATTTTGAGATGTCTGCGGATGAATGTGGTCGGTGCTATTCCTGCATCTTTGTAGGACCGACGGTCTTCAGTCGAGGATGCCCAACAAAATTGTACCAATACACGGTCGCTCTGCTATGCGATGTGATTGTCATTTGAGTACCACATCAACAAGGATCTCCTGGTATGTTGGATGCGATTAGTATGTTACATTCTGCTAAACAATCGAGCGAGCACCACTATTGTCCTCAGCTTTATTTCCCTAGGTTATCTCTATAGTTGCTTGATTTGAAGAATCAGTATGACCGCTCCATTCCTCCCAGGCAACAAGAAGTATTTGCCGAATTTTAACGTTACTGACCACATCCTGCTCACTGCCGCGGAATTCCTCACTTGATGTCTCCAGATTTTAATGTTGAGATGCTGATTACAACGACTGATATGTTCATACATGAGGAACAACAGTAGACAACAGCGTTCCGATATGATATTGGGATTCTATGATTAGAGCGCTTTTATCACTGCTGATGGCAGAGACTGTGGCGTCGTGAAAATCGAGTTGTCAGTAGGTCCGTTAGGGTAGAGTTGGTAGCTTCCGCCTATTCCGGAAATCTTTACACTCCGTGTCATTGTTAGATAAACGAACTTCAGGTAAAAATATCCAATGTCTACTTGGTAACTGTGGAACATGCTCATTTTGGTGGGCTGATTACGGATGCCAACCGGGGTTCTCATGTTCCCGCAGGCAAATGGAATATGCTTGTTCTGATTGAGATCCTTGGCTAGCAAATTTTTTAGCAAGAAGGCAAGCGGATGGTTTGCATGTTTCTTGCGAAGCGAAACAAGTCGAAATCCCCGGACTTTTCTCGGCTGTGTATATTATTTTTTTCCCTACCACGCTATCGCGAGATCAATGTTCCGAGCATTATCGAGCCGATTCGACCATGTGCCGAACACTCTTGCTTTCGTTTTTTGAACCTTCCTTTGATTGTGTTGATCCGATAGCCCGAAGTAACGAACTGAACTGTTGCTGTCAGTTGGGGAGTGGGGCGTCCTGCTGTCCATCTAAGTTCTGACTCTACTGCACCTTTTTTTGGTACCGCAGTCTCTGTCGCTTGGGGAGTGCTTCTGACATAATCGCTGTTACTTCTTTGAACGACTACTTCTGATCAGTTTGTGCTGCGGGTTGACTACCCTCTGCATCCGTTGTGGTCGTACTTTCCTCTACCAATTGCCATAGCCAATGGAAAACAAAAGATACGTTGCTTCCAGGAGTCGCCGAGCCACGGTTATTGTGCATCATGGTGCAAAAATGTATGGAGTCTTGGAATTAGCGTACAGAGTGACTTTTGTAGCTTCACTCGGTCATCCTTCGACAGTGCACCCCTAGCCTGACTACAAACAAGTGCTACCTATCGGTCAGAAAGCTAGTCTGTTGATAGCTGGTGATCGGCCGGGTGGAACATGCGCCTTTTAGATGATGGTCTACCAATCCGAGATGCTCGACGCATCCAGTGTGATCTTGATACACTATTGTCGGTGGCTCTACGGGAGCTTGTTTGCCGTTCGGTAGAACAGACTTTCACCCAAGAATCCGTGCAACACAGTTGATTGAACAGATTTCCTTCGTGACCGTGTGACAAATCAGAAGATCTCGTCTGCCCATTGAGGAGTAAGCTTGTTCACATATTGGACACCGTTTCATCGAGGTGTTTAAACATCAGCTACTCTGTACCTGAGATAGTCCGCTTGTCAAACGGTTTATTACGGTTTGGTCGTTGATGCACATTTCAAATTCGTGGAACCAAGGATGAAAGTTGGGTAACCGGCGGAGATCAACGAGGCGAAAGATGATTCATGGAGTATTATAGTTTTTGCCAATTCCGACTACCTATTCTTCTTAGTGCTACTTCAAAACCGATAGAGGTCAAATAGATGGTGAAGTTTTCTTTTTAATATCCAATGCGTGAAATAGCTCTGAACTGCTTGGTCAGTACAAAATAATGCCATGTACTTTGATAGAAGCTGGGGATAAATTATTAGTATGTCGGGGTTCATGGTGAATCTCAATGAATGACTTTATTTGGGTTCTGATTTTAAATAACGTTTATTTGATGATCTGGGAATTTTTGTTGTGTTGTTGTAGGTTATCGCCCGTTCGTTTGTGATGCTTGTGGTTCAACTTTTTCGAGGTTGAGACATATGAAAATTCACAAAAGTACCGTACACGAGGGTAAGCTTACCGTATCTTTTAGGTCCTTTTGGTTTTATCTTTTCTGCTTTTGTTTCACATTTTTGAGGATTGTTTGATACTCTGTTGTTTGCCTTAGCATCACTGAACATATACTCGAAATCCGTACATTTCGTACATTGGAACATGGGGGCAATGAAGCTACCCTCGAAAAGTTTGTTGGAGATTTTCTTCAACTCCCAAAACAGAATTTATAAATGTCGTTAAACCGGTAACAGTTTGCACTAGTTAATTTGGCCACAGTGAGGTTGCACCTGGACGTAGCTAATCGGCTTGCGAGCCACAATGACTCAACGAGCCATACATGGCGTCCTATTTCGAACCGAAGTTTCAATCATGTCTAGCGTGTCAGCGAGTAAAGGTGTGACAAATTAGGCTTTGTTTTCCTGTTTCAGAATTTGATTGAACTGGTGACTCAATTGGAAAAGTGAGCAGAAGCATAGCTCGCAGTAGACGCCGATTCCCATTCGCGCGGCTCGTTGCCACACCTGAATTAATGGAATCACAATTGGATCTGTGCCACGGTTGCCGAGTTCCCCTCCCCACTTGTGGTGGACCCTAGCGGCTACGGGCATGCCACTGCCACTGCGCTTACGCGTGAAGCATGGCATAAAACATTCTAATGGACTTCTATTTGACTAGTCTTGGCTGCCTTGTCGTCAGGCTGTTGCTAGAACTACAGACTTTAGCTGAGAACCTCAATCGTTCTGTCGCTTAGCTGCTTGACCTCCTAAAAGTCTATCCACCAATTCAACTGAATTACACACAGAGTCATCGCCCAGTCAAACGGCGCTGCCCGTCGCATCGAACAGCATGGTTCATAATAAATGTGTTACGGCCTAGAGTTCCTTCTTTTAATCTGAACTTCACCTTACGTCCGTGACCAACTGTTTTTGGTTCCTTACCCTACCCACAACGGTCCCATTGATAACGTGTCCGATACTCATAGCTGTCATTGTCTAATAGTGTGAACAGTTTTCAGCTTTACAGCTCACACTTTCTCAAGCCTCGTTGACCTCTGAATCCTGGCTCGCTTTACTTGCGTACTCTCACGCTGACCAACCATTAGACGGGTCTAGTCCTCGCGCTGGACACGCCTACACGGCTGAATCGCTCCTTCTCATCATCGTCGTTCAGCGTTAAACAGCAAAGCAAGCCTCAATGACCGCTGCCCTCCCCCAGAGTTACACATTTCTATAAAAAGGGGAACAGGGATCGTCATTATTAGTCACCTATGCGAGGGTCAGTTTGCTCTCAAAAGGATAGCTGTCAGGTGCGACTTTTTTATGACATGCTTGAAGCCTGAGTGCAATGTGCCATAACCACTAGAGTGGGGGGGGGCAAGGGAACCGGCACCCTTGACCCTGAAGTCTGGAGTTACCGTCTATCACCGGGATTCGAAGCTCTGAACCTTTTGGTGACAGACGCTTAATCTGCATGGTTATAATATTGCCCTGTGCTTCAACAGACGGTAGCACTGCCATACACAAGGATGAGTTCTATGCCTAGCTGACCACTCTCGTTGACAGAAACAAAGGCTTTGACATTCCAGTGTTGTATAGTGATTTTAATGTATTAGAAGAAAAACTTAATGCCTCAAAAGCTTGCTAGGTGGACTTTATGCTTTAGCCACTCATCGTACAGATAACAAGGATAGGGTTCTTCAGATTTTCCTATTTAGTGCGTATTTTTGACACAGTTCGCATTGCAGTATCCTGGTATTCTTACTCTGCACCCATTTACAATCACATCGATCGTGTTACCGCAATCTGCGGCTGGCGCGGTCGTTTCGAACTCCTTTTCTGTGTATGTACGGTTGGACCACGAATGGGATTTTTTGCGTTTTTTCGATGCCGCTCAACAACCGCGGACGTAAAGTGAGACTCTATTTTGCCGTAACACGTCTGTCTGATGCAGACATCCCTATTAGTTATAAACAAAATGTAACACATTCGGCTAGGAATTTTAAGATATGGAACTGTAGATGAACACTGAAAACAAACTAAAGGAGGGATGCATTTGTCAGAATGTTTCGCCTTCTGTCTTCGATACGATGCCGATCAGAGATACTAGCTGTCAAAAATTCCCGAATCCAATAGCGCAGAAACGTGAAGAGTCAAACCGTATGGGGATGACTTTGATGAGACGGTATATATATATATTATATATATATATGTTATATATATATATATATATTATATATATATATACTCGGAGTACCAGATCGTCCAAAACAAATCTTGAAGTTCTCCAAAATACGACATTCCATGATCTTCCAATAGAGATGAAGGCTTCAGGAGTCCGGCGAAGTGATGCGTAAATTCTCTTGATTATATCCTTTTTGCAAGTTGATTTTTCGAAACGGGCTACAAGATGTGTGCTGGAACCATTGACATTGGAGGTCGGCGAAACTCTGCTTTGAATTGTGCCGTTCAGAATGAAGGATGCCACTTCCACCTGGACTGACGAAACCTCAGGTCCGTAAATCGTTTCGCTCACGGTTAACGCTTTTCCGTTGATGCCTCGGAGGAAACGAAGCAGCTGACGAAAATCTCTTTTGCTAAAAGCACTTTCTGGCTCTGCCGCTGTTGTACAGCATGGGACCCCTAGTCACGATTGCACTGTGAAATTCCTTAGAGGCTTTGTCCGGTTCAGTCTGAAACGTAATCAAATTGGGGAGAAGTGCTGTACTTTGACTGATATTCTTATATGGAAATCCCGCCATTTGTAACTGTTAACGACGGAGCCAGTGCTATGAGGGTGGACCCCTAATGCTTTATTGTGATGCATACATTTGGAGAGACTTGTCTCTTTTCACGAAATAATTCACCATGTGATATCATCACTCAGCTCACCGTAAAGAAACCATGGAAGCACTGTACAGCTGTTTCATCCTTGTTAGGAATCATCAGCAGTGCATATGGACCGCGCCCGAACTGGGACGCGAACCCGAACAAGGACGAACGATTCTGAGTCGAACGCCTTAGCCATTACGCTACCGGGCAGGCTCTGAACGGTTTGTTGAACTTCATCACATGTTGCACCTATCCGTCACTGACTTGCACAGTTACTGTCCGCTAGCTCACAGCGATCGACCCCTACTGATAGATGACTTCTCTTCAGGTAGCCTAAGTACGACAAAAACTTTGGATATGACCTACAGAGCTTAATTACTTGGTACAGTGCTTCCATGGTTTCTTTATGATGAATTGAGCGATGATACCAAATGGTGAATTATTTCATGAAAACATTCAATCTTCTGCTACTGAAATGTACTTGTCTCTTTATTTGAAAGGCGCACGTCCTAGGTACACTCTGATTTCCATTTTAAATGTCGATGTTGTGCTTTAATCCCATGGAGGCATAGGTCAGAATAATTTGAATTTGCAAATATGATTCGGTATGGCTGAGATGGAACGATTTGTTTTCCTTCTTGCACTGCTGGCTGAGTTGTTCGCTTCTCATTCGGCTGTGCACAAGATCGTATTCTTTATGTCTTTTTTCATTTCCAGTGTGCTATTGTTCTAAGTGCTCTACTAGTTCAGATTTTCAACGGCACCTAGGTTCAACGTATATTGTTGATTCTCGTGAATGAATTTTGTCGAAAGTGATCGTGCATTCATGTGCCCCTGCGCGTATATGTTCGTGCATTCGAGTGATCATTTCCAC
>LUCM01005623.1:0-122172 GCA_008360955.1 Fasciolopsis buskii | reverse complement strand
GGGCTGAATGATCTCATTTTGTATCGTTGTTCCCGAGTGCCTGTAACGTTTCTCGGATTCAGTCCGGTATATCTCCTATTAGGCCTGGTCCTTGTGCCAAATCAGCTCAACAAATCGAAGCGTCTGTTCTCGAATGGAAAAGCGTGTTCAAAATAGCCATTACCCTTAATCACCTAATGTTTGCTTCGTATGCTCAGGCTAATTCCGTGACCATCGCAAGAGATGCTGTGGTTTGCTTTAACCACCGGCTAAATATTCTGCAGAAATGTTATAAGCTGTTGCGCGCTGCCCTCAGCGCAATCCCTTTTTTCTTCGCACCGCGCGAGTTCACTGAAGCAATTCCATTCTAGTTTTTGGCTCCGGCCTACTGCCAGCTGTAGATCTTAAGATGTTTTAACATTCTGTGTAATCTGGGTTTCTGCAATAAAATAGTTGGTTTTTGTTGGAACAGGAACTTTGTCGTCCGCTGCTTACGATGTCGTCACCTTTCAGACTGAATGTCGTTGCCTTTCGGGTTTGTGACAAGTAACTAAGTTGATATATTTGAAATGGAGTCTGCAACATCAACTGTAAGCTTTTGAGTCCCTGTTCATCGATGGCACTCGCAGTTTTCATTCAGCGTCTTGTATGTATTAATCTCCACTTGCACGAGACGTGTGAAAGCACGATCAAATTTGTATAAGCACGGTGCAGAATGAAAGCGAGAGAATAGATATCAGGCGCGACATGATAATGCACCTATGGGCTTCCCCGGATTACCCGGGAAGCATGCTTGGAAGACTAATCAAGGCCTATTGCAAAGTGTGAAGAGAGTGGGCTTTTCAGTGGAGAATCCACCTAGATAGAGCATTTAAAAATTTTTGGAACCAATTTAAGGCAGCTGACCGTGGCTCGTTGTCTGCTTAGGTGATTCAGAAGCGTGCGATTTGGCTGCAGGATATGCCCTTTAACGAACAATTTATGATTTTTGAAAACAACGCAGTCTCAATAAACTAACCAGCACAGAAAATAAGCTCATTCTTGTGCGCCCTCATATAATAAAACAAAAACTGCATGTGTTTATGTAGGAGGCTAGGTAAGTTGTGACGAAAGGCACAATGCATGAAACCGTGTTTGCACGCGTTCGCTATTGCGCCACGCAGAAAACAGACTAAAAGAACGATATAGTGGCACGTTGCCTACGTCAATCACAATGATTAGGAATTTGAAGAGGAATGAGTTCTTGGGAGCAAAATACGCCAGCAAACAGCAGGAATTTTTATCCCGGAAAAACGCAGCAAGGCCAAAATGCGGAACAGCTGGGTTACAATTGTGCATCCGTTGTGCAATTCTTTATAAAATAGTTATATTTTGTCCTATGGAGAACTTGATGGAGTGAAATAGAAGCTTTGATGACTAAGAAGGATGAGATGAACTCACAGTTTTTTCAGAGGCGATGAATTTGTTTGTGATAGAGGTAAATATTTTGAAAAATAGGATACTTTGAGAGTGCAAGGGCCGAGGATTGTGTGCGCACGGCAGCGTTTGCATGTGACTTCACTAAGTGTGTGAAAGGTCATAAATGGAACGAAAAAAGGGGCGGGGCTGAAACAAATAGAGCTATCAGGCGAGCAATAAAATTCGTACACAGGTTGAACCGGAACTGAGCGATAACAAAAGTGAGGCGATGTGAACAGCAGAACAGGCTATGCACGGAAAGTGAATGCTCAACTCAGGACACTTTTCACATGCGCGCACATAAACATCCGATAGGGAATGAAGGTTAGTTGCACGTAGGTGTAAATTCGACTGGGATATCAAGAATCGTCTACGTGCGCTCATAGTCAGATATTCCACAGAAAACTTGCTAATGACGAAAAGGAATAGTATGGCGGAAAAATAGCATAAGATCAGGTCAAAAATCACATGCACAAAACAAAAGCAACTGATTTCGAGCAGCATAACCCTGAGTCGCGTGTGCACTGAAGGGCCCAGCAAAGGGAATAACCAATGCAGGTCAGTCAGCGCATGAAGAATTTGGAGTTGGTGTGTGAAGTAATGTTACGGCTGATGAGAGACGTGGATAAAGTACGTAAAATAAAGTGCTATGGTTACTGTGCGCTGGAGGGACTAGTTAACTCCACCTGAGAATAGTCCATACGTCTCGAACGGAACGGCACAAAATTGGCCTGAATGGGAGATGGAAATTTATTGTTGTGCAAACGAATGAGCCCAACGGTTCGCTCTAGAGAGATGGAGAATGATTGCTTTCCCTGGTTTCGTGTGCTCTCCCAAAAGATGTTAATGGTCATGTGTACATGTGTGGTCCTGGGCAAGTGTGCTTATGTATTGGTATGTGCCGATGAATGGACTGGAAATTTGGTGGATGATTTGCATGATTTGCTAAACCTCGTGCTGGCAGGGGCCTCGCAAATGGTCACGCATACAGGTTATCATGCCCATATACACACAAGTGCATGAAACCCATCACGATAACACGGAGCAGCGGGTAATCAATAAGGCAACAAGTCACAGCCTGGAGTATAGAAACGGCAATGTTTGCCCATGCTTGTACGTACGCACGTGTGTTTATATAAATATGCGATTAGATTGCAGAATCCGAATGTGAACGTTTGTATCCTGAAGTCAGTCAAGAAAGAGGATTTTCACGATCCAAGGAAGCATATCGCACTAAAGGCTGATTACTAATGAACAAAACCTGTAATAGTGGGATTAGACAACTGGCCGGTTTCATGTGAATTGTTGGTGGATGGCATATCAAACGACCGTGGCAATAAGCGATGATGAAAAAACCGTCGTCACAAATGGGATTTTCCTGAATAAATTGAGGTGTGTCCGTAAGGCCTTCTACTTTTGCCATGAATATAAGTATTTTATGTAGTTAGAAGGAATCCCTGGTTAGCACTTCTGAGATAAATGCGAGGAAGAGGAAGAAAGCAAGTGGGTCGATTAGAGGTAAAACATAAGCTCACAAGTATTTTGTGTGGTCAAAAATAGCCCTGAAAATACGCGGATATACGCAAAGCGTTTCTTCTTGGAGTGTATGCTTCCGATTGCGTTCAGCCAAGAGAGAACTGAAGCATGACTTGCCTTCATGGACTGCTCAAAGGAACCTGAAGAGACAGCTAGGAATAGAGTTGTTCCGTTTCCTTGAGTTGACGGAACTGGACGAAAACTAGAACAAAAAGAGCTCTCAAGTGAGTCTGATCACAGCTTTGACATTAAAACGGTTTGAGAATTCACGAAAGGAGGGGACGGAGAATGATGAGGATGTTGGTCGGGTGGCACCAATTGGAGAGCACAGAAAAACGTCTGGCGGAATTCCCTGGGCCCGTATGAAGACCATTTAGTTTGGTCGCAAGCATCTCAGTAAGGTGGCTTTCATGCAGCATTTTTTCCATACGACACCGTGCCAGTAGATGGCTTTCCGTTTAATAATAATAATAATACTGTATATTTCGCGATTCTCCAGAGGCATGCTCAGGGCAAGATCAAATTTTTATGAGGATTGTGCATAGGAAATGTAGGCGATAGAAGCCGAATGGGATAAGCGGGTGGGAGCATTATTGAGTTATCGCAGAAGCTCACTGGAAAGTGAAATTTGATACTGCAAAGCAATGGGGAAAAAACAAGCATACCAGCCAAAAGCAAAAAAAAGAAAAATTGATTTTCAAGACCAAAAAAAGTTGCCTGGGACCGCTTGCAAGCAGCTCACTACGAGTCATTCCGTGTTTACGTGCACTAAACGTGCTCATGGACGGAGACCAACGGCGAATATCAATATATGGCTAGAGACACCAAACGTCGGGAGCGGTATGAAATGGACGGAAACGTGAACCTGAAGAGACGGCAAGCAGTGCTAATGCGGTAATTGGATGGAAGTGGTGAAAACCAGGCGGAACGTCGCGTAAATTGGATGAGACAAATAGTTGACAACAAATGGCCAAAAAATGCTGAGGACGGAGGAAAACTGTCAACACTGTCTCGAACTACCTGCGGGAAATTTGTGAAGCTTCGGATATGAAACTCCAAGGATACTGATTATATTTACATACGATTGGCGGTAAGCGGGAGGCGCGTCAGATAAGAGAAATTGTGTATGAACCCTCCTTAAACACACTAGCCAAGAATGTCCTCCATGCTGTTATTTACGCTGTCGCATCTTTTGATCTTAGTCAGCAGTACGGGTGGGGGATATGAGGCGCGTAAGCCGTTCCGGAGACAGCAGCAACCGCGATTTTAATCGATCTCAGAAATGCGAGTTGAGATATCCAGTGCGATAATCCGTGTAGTTACCGTTGACCGGGCCAGAACTGGAGCGCCAGTTCTAGCTAACAGGAATGATACGGTAGCAGATTCGGAATCGCCAGTACAAGGACAGAAGCGTTAGCAGAACGTCTACTGCGGATGAGAGATCTGAAACGCAAGAGAGAAGTGGTCTGGCTTGGGTGCCAGCTTGGGGTTATGGTGATTATTGGATCGCGACAACATACCTACACCATAGTTCATCTATTCCGCAAAGTGTGGTAACTAGAATGAGCAACGGTAGCAGTTTTAGGCGTAGATGAATGTAAGGGCCTGCCGGGAACGACCTGCTGAGCTCTGCCAAGTCAGTGAAGAGGATAAGATGACATGAAGAGCGAGAGGTACACAGGCTGGTGTTTAAAATCACAGGATGTGATCAGAGCATGGATCTTACAATAAGTACGCTGACATTTTCGTCCACCCACATTGGGAGAATTTTGAGAGTTAGTTGCTCAGTTCATTGGTGAAGAGAGTACATTACTACAAGGGAGGTCAAAAAGTACATTAGTGGGGACGTGTGATAATGTGAAGAAGTTAGAGGTGAAGCCGAATCCCTGATGGTAACCTCAGCAAAGAATCGGTCACGAATTAAAATTCTATCCCATGTTCGTAGGGCTCGTCTAGTCCAATGTTAGCTCGTGTCAGGTTAATTAAGAACTGGACATCCAATAACTTTGCCAGATGGGCTTTGAACTGGGCTAACTTTGGGCACGACCGCAGAGAACTGGGGAGTTTGTTCCACCGTTTCGAGTAAGCAACTGTGAAGAATTTAGCCCTGATCGATAGTCGAGTCAGGGGTATTCTTAAAGAGTAGTATCTACTACAAATTGGATAAAGGGGACTATCAGCGTCGCGTGTGACGTTTGTGGTAGAGTGGACATTAATATGGCAAAGACGAAAGAGAAGTGCAAGGTTTAATTTAACTTGACGAAGCCACAATGTTTCAAGTCCAAGCAGCTCAAATCTGGCCCTGTAATTTAAGCTAAATGAAGAAACTAGGAGTTTTCTAGTGAATGCAAGCTGCACATTCTCGATTGCAATTCGATCGACTTTACGCATATGCGTAAAGATAATCGGGCAGTACTCGAGGTGGGGCCTAGCATGGGACTTGAAGGTGATAATTCTGCGGTCTTTAGTGCGGAATGCCCTTAAAATCATTGTGGCGTTTCTCTTAGTTACAGCGGTCTGATAGTGAGCCTCCGCATGGAAGTTGCACGAGCGGGAGTATGGTAACCCTAAGTCGTTAAATGTGTGATACAAGAACTGGCATGCCATTTATGGAGAGGGAGCCCGGAGGAACATGACGTACAGGTTATTAGAGATTTTTGTCAGCAGAGACCTTCATAAGCCACTTGGAATACCAGTTATCCAAAGACTGTAGATCTTCATTGATAAATGCAATAGTGGAGCTAAATAAAGCAGCCTCAAAAGAGTAGAGTATTTTAGTGTCACCGGCGAACAGGATAAGTGCGCCATGACGAATAAATTTAAAGATACCACTGATGTATAGCAGGAATAGGAGAGGACAAAGGACGCTTCCCTGAATGACCCCACTGGTGCTAGCACAGGGCTGGGGAAAACAACCGTTAATACTGACTACCTGAAATCGATTGGAAGGCCAGGATGATAGCCGAGATTCCATAAGTCCCAATTATGGCCCGAAGTCGGGAGTGGGAAACGCGGTTAAACGCTTTTGACATGTCTAAAAAGATTATGAGCATCGACCGGTGGGAATCGGCACTTTGGGTGACCAAGTTCAAGAAATCAAACTGACAGGTGAGACAGGATCGGCCCCTCAGGAAGCCGCGTTGGGAGGGGTTGATAAGGTTGTGGGTAGTAAGGAAATTAACCAGTTGTTCTTTAACAATCTTTTCCATAAGCCTGGATAGGACTGTAGTGTGGTGAATGGGGCGAAAGTTTTCAGGTTCATGCATGGAACCCTTTTTGTGATGTGGAACAATGATGGAGGTTTTCCATTGTAACGGAAAATTAGCGCCACACATGGAGAGCGAGAAGGGATTTAAAAGGAGCAGTGGAAGATCTGGACCAGCGGTGCGAAATAGGACTGGTGGGATGCCATCATGGCCAGGCCTGTGGGATGGCCTGGCATATTTCATCACATTGGTGATGCCAGCAACGTCGAACGAGATGGAGGATAATTTAACCGAAGTTAACATGGGGTAGATTTCAGAGTGTGTCCGATTGTCATTAATGAGAGTAGAAGAGAAATATGTATTGAAGGCTTCTGCGATATCTACAGGGGACTCAATGCGTGAGCTATTAAATATGATGAAGTTCGGAATAGTTGAGGATTTGGGTTGCGAGCGAGCTTTGAAAATATGGGAAGTCTTCTGAACTGGGTTGGGCGATCCAAGAGCTAGAATCTCCTGCCTTTTTAACCTTAGTTCGGACTCCGTAAGAAATTCTTGTTGCAAGCGATTGACTTGTACTAAAAGCGGGAAGTCTCCCGTTTTGTTGAAGATTTTTTGAGCCTTCAGAAGTTTCGTCTGGAGCCGACAAACCCTACTAGGCCTCTTGGGTTTATGTTGAGTGGTCGGAGTGGACAGACGATTAATAGTAAAAAGAAGTTTTGCGTAAAGGTCGTCAGCCGCTCTCTGCGGGTCAGACGATAAAAGAAGCTGGACCAATCAAGGGTTCGCAGAGCCTCAGGGATTTCGTCCCAACGAGTTGACATATAGGAAGAGGCAGGATGATGGGTACACATGGGTGCGGGAGGTTTGTTACGGAGAGGGAAGCTACACGTGACCATCTTGTGGTCACTTCCAGGGAGGGGTTTTAGCACTGAAACCTTAACATTAGGAGTGCTATGCGTAAAAACTAGGTCTAAGATATTCTGTAACCTTGTGGGCGTAGTCACATGCTGAGTCCATCCTTCAGCGTGCGTTTCAGAAACAAAGTTGAGCATGGTAGATGGAGCCGATAAAGAGGACCAACAAATTTTAGGAGCATTGAAGTCACCTGCAATTATCTTACGGCTGGGGGGGAGACCAGAAAGATAAATGAGGGCTTGGGTTAGACGAAAAATATCGGAACTATTCGAATTTGGTGGTCGGTAAACACATCCAATGTAGATTGGGAGCTCGGGTAATTTTACCTGAAGCCAAATGGTGTCATGGATAGAATCAAGAAGTGGGTGATGAAGAACAGAAGCTTTGTGTGGCTGCTTTACGTAGGCTAGGCAACCACCTCCTCTACGATTTGACCTATTGGTTTGGAAGGGCGTATAGCCCGCCAGTGAAAACGTCGGAGTGAAACTGTGGTCAGTTAGCCAAGTCTCTGTTACCAAAATAATATCGTAAGAGTTTTTAGCTGCTAACAGTCTCAGCTCCCTTACTTTATGAGTCAGTGATCGGGAGTTCAAGAGGAGTAGGGAAAATTCACTGGAACATTTAAGTCCACGTGATATCCAAGAGGTGGTTTCGGCGGGGGTGGAATAATCAAGGGATACATTAGAGGTTCGGATAGTGCATAGCTGTGATAAGGGAGTAAATTCAGTAGAGTTAGGTATACTGGTCAGCGAAGGACTGTCTTTGTTAATGGATTTGTGGGCTGAAGATCAAGATGATGGAAGAAGCTTGGGAGTTGGTGAGCCGGTTGTTAGAGGATGCCAGTGTGGGGGAAGTGGTATCAGTGGGGGTGGTATAGTGTTAGGTGGCCAAATTGTCACCTTGTCACGGCAATCTTGGGGGTTTGTGGGGAGGGGGCTTTGGAAAATGCCAGAGGAAAAGCCGGTTAGCAGGCATGCGCATGAATTTTTGGGAATAGGAGTTACTTTTGGAATTCGTGGGAGTCAGGAGAGTAGTACTTTCTAGCTGAGGGTGGGTTGGTAAATGGGTCTCATGATAGGTTGTGGCTCAATGGGCGAAATACAGTTATCTACAGTTTTTCAGGTAGCCTGGGGGGAGTCAGGGGTAAATCGTGCAAAGTTATAAGGATACTGGTAGTTGGGGTGAGGATTTGGGCGTTCGGGAGTAGGAAAAGCGCATTGGAACGGTGGCAATTCATCCAAATATGGTTGACTAGTAAGTGGGTGTAAGTAGCGAGGATAAGGGACAGGCGCTAATTATGGAGGGGCATTAATATCATACTGGAATGCGGCGACTGTGTTACCGAAGGAGGGTGGAGGCATGAATACATTAGACCAATCATCTCGTGGTTGTAGGTGGCAGTTAGTTGGCCTTCGCGAGTTGGTGGAAGAGCTCATGCCGGGATGGCTTGCTCGAGTTGAGTGTGCCGAGAGTGCCAGACGGTCGAGGTGTGTAGACAGGTTGACCTACTGAATTAGCAGGATGGCCAATGAAGTGCGGGGTTTTGTGGTTAGTTGAATAAGTCACTGGTATGCGCTTCCTGTAGAATTCAACTGATTTTGGCTGGGTGCCATTCTGTTATTTGACGGAAGGACGAGGAAGTGCTGGAGGGCGTATCTGGGGTGAGGTATATGCCAAGCGGTTGACATTAGTCTGAGAAGACACCTGTGAGACGGCAGTCATCTGCATGGTTACACCGTCAGTGCTTTTATCTTGGGTACCAGATTTGGTAGATTAAGATGAGCACGTTTGCGAGGTGGTTGGAAGGGCAAAGGGGACTGACTTTCACCTAGATCTACCGGTATTGGTCGTGACCAAAGGAGATGATGTCGAGGGATTAGCACTTTTTCAGCAGGTATACGCGAAGGTGAGGTGCCACTGGCATCAGCGGATTCATTCTCAAACAGACCATTAACAGATTTGTGGGGTGAAGAGATTGGACGGGAAACGGAGTGGCGTAATTACGGGAGAGGTCGGTTATGCAAATTGCTTGAAGGTGTAGTTTTCGATGGGTTTTGTATTTTGGTCCCCGTAGTGGTCACCGGGCACGGGATAGCCAGAGATGTGGGGCGATGGAGACTGTCACAGGGAGAAGGTGGGTTAACTGAAACCTTGACAGTAGGCTTGGGATTTGGCCCATTAGGAGGAACCTGAACTGACAGCGCGCTGGTCAGAGGGGGAGCGCCCGATACAACTGAAGTCCCACCAACTTGAGAAGCCGCGGTAAACTTTAGTGACTGTAATATATCTCTCTGGAACGGAGTTTTATCCGTAAAGATCTTGATATTTTTATAAGGCGTATAGTTAGCAATGTTCGCCTTGTTTGCTACAAACTCCTTAGCAGAAATGTCATCACGAAATTGAAATAAAATTGGGCAGTTATTCTTGGGGGATTTTTTCCGGAGCCTAGAACAAAGACAGGAGTGGTGGATAATGCTACAAGCACTGATAATGGTAGATTGAGCCAGTGGAAGTAGGAGGCGGTCGGGTACATTGAAGACAACGGCTTTCTTTGCATACGCAATACGTTTGTGAGCTTCCTTAGTTACGGAGTCAAAAAGGCACCATGTGGCAGCCAGATTGCTGGCATTATTGTCATTGGAAGGGTCAATTAAGCTGACTAATGGGGACAGTTTTAATGACAGGTCCTCGATCTGTTGTACTTTGTTTTCTAGGTCCCTTAGTCTTTTCGAGACATCAAAGGTTATGGGACCAGAATGACTAAATATATCAATAAGCGGGACTGAGCATGTTTTAGTGGGAATCAGGGGTTTTAAGGGTTTTCTTAGCACTACGGTGCGGCGCTGACGTCGCTTTGGTTCGGCTAGTGAAGGCATCGTACGGGTTGCATAAATTCAAGGACGTCTGAAATGGCTATGAGAGGCTATAAACGTTTGGTAACAGACAACGGGACGATGTCAATAATTGCGGGCTCGTGAAGGTGAGAAGGCAAATAGACAGGCCAATTGGCAAAATTGCTCTTAAAAGTAGACCGATAGACGGGTAGAATATGTGGTTAGCAGCATAAAGACCTTTAAAATAGTTGAATATGTGACGGTCCAGGCTTGATAAAAATATTGACAGAAGTTTCACCGGGGGATGAGGTCAACGGTTAATAATCAAAATTTTGGGGATCTTTTCAACCAGAAAAACGGTTCTAATTTTGCTTAAATACTACAATAACACTCTTAATTGCGAAAGATAACAGCGGGAAAATCTCACTGCGAGGAACGGTTTACCGCAGTATGTAATTTACCTCGGCCAACTGTAACAATATTCCACCAAACCTGTCCGTACTGGCAGATTTTCACTCATTTGCATCTGCGGGATGCGGAATCCACTGGGGAAGAGTATCATGGGCCGCATTTTTTGTTCATTGATGTTGACGCAACTCCATAAGTGAAACGTGATTGACGAAGGAGATAACGGCGGAGACGACCTTGAACATGACGCATATAATCATGACTGATATTCAGCGCCATGTCATGCTTGGCCGGACTGAAAAAAGTCAGGCATTTTAGGCAGGTGAATTATTAGTGATCCAGTTGAAGACGCTCAAACTGGTCCAACAGATCTTCAAGCTGGCTCCGGAATTCGGTACCTCCCAACAACCAATCGACCATACCATCCATCACTTCGCGTGATTCGCAAGATGGACGTAGCAAGATAGAAGCGGACAACCGCATGGTATTGATACCATCTCTTGATTGTAATGTGCCGGCGACTTAAATACGATCGCTTGTAATGCGTTGTTACCTTCAGAACAGTGATAACAACGCAAATATTCGCGAAGGATGATTTCACCCCAAATGCTATTTAGTAGCTGCATTTTATAGGCAATTAGAAGAATCTTGAGCATTTCAGTCAGTCCCATCCAATACATCAAATAGAACAAACAATTTTCGAGCAGACAACACAATGGGCACATGAGACAATCCGTCGTGGTCGCCAGTGCCCCCTTCTCGGCTGAGTCCGACTGATGAGCCTCAGGATCCAGAGTGCGAATGGTGTTCGACTTCAGCTGCTCCCAATACGACCGTGATTCGACAGTGACCGACGGTACAGAGGAAGCCGCCAATGGCGTGACATTGCTGCCACAAGTTACAATGTCAGAAACCAACTGAACCATTCCGGTTCCAACAAGACCGTACGCCGGTTCCGATGTGTGAGTCTTAGCATCAGACGGAGTAGCCCCACTGGAGTCGGCATCCTCTGTCATTGATATTTTACGGAATCCATTTAGCACCGTTGATGTGCCGGTGTGATTCAGCTAGTCTTTCACCGATACCAGTTCCTCTAAATGACTTTTTATTCGAGGAGTAAATTGTTCAAGCAGTTCGCGCAATTTGTCATCGTGCTCCACAGAAATAGCAAACATCTGAATCAGACTGATCGGCGGTCGTTTGGTCGAGTACGGTATGCGATGCATACTGACCTCAGACAGATTTGGCGCGGTAATTGCTGTTGGCGTTGAAGTCCCTAAGTACCCCAAATAATCTAAAGAATCACATCGACAATCAAAAGGTTCCTTATATCGATCGGAACCAGATCCGTAGTCCGTCGCTGCTGTGTCGTGACTTAGACCGGTCTTCATATCCTCATCCTCTTCGCCACCGCCGTCTTACGAATCTGCGTCGGATTCATCTATCGCTGAGTGTACTGCCTTAGGTCTGTGGGTTTGGTCTGACCCGCTGGTATGTGAACCACCAGCGTGAAGACTGCCATCAGGTTCATCCTCTGCTTCTTCGTCTTCATCGTCATCATCATCGTCTAACTCGTCCTTATCTTCCTCCGCATCGACTCCTTCGTCCCGGCCGGCACCAACGGTACCATCATTCGGCAAATGCGAACCAGCCGTAGAAGATCGATTACGGTCTAGGAATTCCGGAAGGACGGAATTAGGACGCAAAACACCATAGTGTGCATTAGTGGAGATTGATGCACTGCTGATGACAAATTCTGCCGTGCATACGGGAACATGTGACATATTTGTGCATGTCTTATCCAAATGACCGTAGAACATGCTTGCTATTCCAAAGGACCCGGCTGGAATCAGATCAATGTTTGGACAAGTGGCAGACGAGCAGGGTGACGACAAGACTGAAAATGGGCCACTAGTTCCTGGGGCACTCACGTACAGCCCCGTGTCTGAATTTAGCGCGGTCGACGGGACAGGAGAGGTTAACGATACAGATCGTCTAGGTGGAGGCGGCATGGATGTGCAGTAGCCCTGGGGGGACTTAGCCGTTGGTACAGCACTAGCTCTATTATCACGAAGTCCAGGAAAGAAGGGGCCGCCGGTCATTGAATGTCACCCGCCTGACCAGAAAATAGAATTCGGTTGCACAGCAGGCACTAGTGTATGCATCAGATGCGGATTCTGGGACTGTAGGCCGGATGCGTCACTCCAAAACATAGCCCCACCACAGTTTTGACTATGCATCGAAACTGCTAGGCTGTATCCGTACTCATGCCTGGTCGGTTGCTGTCGAAATGCGGAACGAAATGGTTATCCGGGCAGAGAAGTCGCGTCCGTTTCTCAACAGAAGGATTAGACAGAGGCGCTAATACCGGCTCCGAGGACATGTTTATTCTACCAAAACATGGGGATTTTGTGGTATTGGAGTCGGATTCGGACTTTACGTTATTCCCTTGCGACATGTCCCTGGAGGCTTTAAACGAATGACCCAAGATAGAACGCTCGACGTCACTAGTTTGACTAGAAAGCGTTGCAAGATGCGAAGAAGAGGCCGAAGCAGCTGCAGCCACAGCCGCGGCCGCGGCGAGGGACATCGCAGTTGAGGTCCAGTTGCGTGCGGCCCTTTGAATTGTTGATGACAGACTGCACTGACTGGGGCTGCTCATTCGATTACCTGAGGTCAGTTGCGATGCATCGTGCTCGTGAGTAGAGGCATCTGAGTCATTCGGTGATTAAGCCGGGGACTGTTTCGAACTGAAGGCAGTACCGTTTGCATTGAGACTTGCTTTTCATTGGAATTTGGGTCGACAGGATGCAGACGTGTGTCATTTTCTCGAGCGCTGGCTTGAATGGATGATAAATGTGCTGGTGAATACCTGCCAGATTTTGACTCATTATATCCGAAAGATTTGGCGTTGCATTCCTGCCGAATGTCTGGACAGTTCATGGAGAAAGACAAACGGGATCAATTAGGATAGGTCCAGAACTGTTGGATTATCCGATATCGGCGTGCTCAAGTTTGCTTATCGAACCGGGAAAGTAACTGGAAGTATTAGAGTAGGCGGTATCCGAAATGCATTTTTGAAATGGACGAAAAGCACAGCGTTTTCGATGAACCTGATCTATAGCCCAAATCTCAAATCTGGGCAGTGATATTCTTTTTGTTTTCAACAGTGCGTTTAGAAATACCTTTGCAAGATTAGCAAGTAGTGATAGCCATAAATCCGATCTTCGCAGACAGGGCAGTTTTCGTACAACGGGTTTGAGGAAGACACATCAGGAGTGGGAACTGACTGATTGGCAAGTGTCACACCGACGGGGCTATCATCGAGCTCATGGCCACTGGTTAAAGTAGTCCCCTGCGAAACATTTTGCATTCAGGACAAACTGATTTTGGTCTTATGCAAAGGTCAACTTAAGAGCATTTAAGGATGCGTGCTGGGCTTGAGTGGGGGACAACGAACCGGATAAAAATGTCCTGTTTGACATATGTAAGGGGCCAATTTGGTGTTGAAGATTGGAGCGGGGAGAACGGAAGCATCATGTCAGATCATGTGAAAGATATATCGTGAATACTAAAAATGCGCTACATAAATATACTTGTTCGGCTTCTCTGTTGCAGCGTTGTGCTTAAACAATGCTGAATCAGACTCACACCCAGGACGTACTTGCATCGCCCTGATTGAGATATCCGTTCTACGTAAACGGACTACACCAATCTAAAACACCATTTTAACTCCTAATCATTAATGATGTAACTTTGCATTTCCACCCAAACTGCGGTATTCGCTCCCAATAACCTTCAATTCATCTCATCTTATAAAATGAAGGATAGCGGTAATTTCTGTGGCCAATTTGGTTGTGGTCCCTTCGTTTTTAGATCTGGGTGAGCACAGTTATGTCAGATTAAATAAAAATGGTTTTGGATTTAGTGATTTACATCCCCACTGCAATATGAATCCCTGACGTACTACTGAAATTGGTCAGCTAACTCCATAACTTAAGTTGAAAACTATCCGACCTAGCCTGTGTCTGAAGATTTTCGGCGTTTTATCTTTGCGGGGCAACTGTTTTAACGAATCTGCCATTGCAACTAGTCATTGGAACCTAAGATGATCGGGGTGACTCGACTAAGGATTGCCACATAACGCCGTTTCCGAGCCAATTGTGCCGTGACAAATCGAATGCTAACTGCTACAACGGCAACTGTAACCGATTCACTGCCATTTTTCTCACAGGCCATCTGGTTGAACGCAAATTTCACAAAATACATAGGCCAGGAAGTTAGCTCTACGCCAGTTAGAGGTTAGTTAGCATACGCTAGCAGGGAGAAAAAATAGGTGCTCAACCGTCATAAACCCCGTATCGTACCTTAAAGGTGTTAAACTAGTCGGTTTTCAAAAAACCGATAAGCAGAACAGATTTGCTAGATGCTGTCAGCATAAGACCAACCGAAACTGAAAATTAACCTCAGAACTTCAATGGTCAGTTGGGAGCCACGGGGGGTAGTCTCTATAGTCAGGTGTGATTTACTTAATGGACTCCGTAGTAGTCACAGATCCTAACAATCCGAAGGCATTGGACACTTGATGACTCCTTATTGGCAGGACTCCGGAAATAGATTTACCGCTTAACCAAAGCAGTGTCATTCAACGTTTCGGACCGCAGGAAACTATTGCCGGCCAAGTGCACGATTTTTCGAGTGACGGGCATTTTGCACTACCCATGCCACTGCAATAAGCCTATAAACTGAACCCGGGGATGCTCTTTCCCCTTGTTTTTTTCAGTTTCCCAATAATAGTATCACAATGGACTTCATTGACAAATAGAAAAATTCCTATTTTTACACCGTTCACGCCAATCGAAATAGGGGATAATAAGATGCCCCTGCAACGCGAACTATCA
Organism: Fasciolopsis buskii; assembly: GCA_008360955.1. Lineage (NCBI taxonomy): Eukaryota > Metazoa > Platyhelminthes > Trematoda > Plagiorchiida > Fasciolidae > Fasciolopsis > Fasciolopsis buskii. The sequence goes on along the minus strand of LUCM01005623.1, from coordinate 106,935 downwards.
GGGACTTCGAATGTATCATTACTGCGTAAGGATAGGGGAATCCTGAGCTCTCCCTCAGTCACCTACCCCAGTTCTGTGGAGTTCAACTAAACGCCACGCAGACCGTCATAGGCGGAAGTAATAACGTAACTCAGAAGCTTTGGAGTACTCTTCATTACAGCCTATCATCATTAACCCTAAATTGTGCGAAACCCATCAAATCGGACATCCAATGTCTGGCATGCCCCAGCCAGGAGCCCACTGGTCTGTCCCATAGTCCCTCTCCTAGGGCCCACATGCATCCGAAGTCATCGTTCGTCCATAATATGCCCGACGCAAGCCCCCCACAAAACACTGTCGATATCAACTGGGATTGACGGGATTTTCCAGCGGCGATGAAACCCATACAGAATGGATATGCCAATCATAGTCACTCCATGGTTGCAGGAGGCAGCACGCACTGGGTACGAATATATGCTCCAAGGTCAGGTTTTCCAAATAATAATAATAATCATGTATGCTCCTCGATTTGCGAGAGGCATGCGCAAGGCAAGATTAAGTCAACTGGAGCATTGCCCAAGGGCACATCATTAATTAGGAGTAGAAAACGACTTCTGACAGGAAGGGTTGACCACAAACTCCTTCAATCTTTATTCCCCATTCTGTCCAGCGCACCCTTCCCCCAAATTGCCCTCCAACCTTCTAGTAAAGTTCCCGTTTGGGATCGAAATAACCATTGGTATGGACTAAGTGCCACACTGCGGTGTAGTGCACTCCACGGGAACTTGGTATGACTCCGTAAATAGCAATGCTATACCCTCGAACAAAGCGTGCTTCAACCAGTAAATCAGTTTATTAAACTACAATGCAACTATTCATGAAATTTCGCATTTTCACCCCGCACATACTGAATATTCTGCTCATTGAAAATACAACTGCCCGAAAATAATTAACCGGTTTTTTAACGGACCTTATGGGAACTCATGGGTCCATGGACTCTTCAAGCCGTTGATCATAAATGCTCGTTCTATCGTGAACAAAATACGTCACACATGCTCACCTGCCCTAATAGAAAACTATCATTTTGGTCTAATAACTGAAAACTGTCTTGCATACTCCACTTACATGAACGAAGCTCCCATAACCGGTTATTCCCACTTCAAAATCAGAGCCCACCAGAGAGGATAAGGACTCCTAGTGTGCGCCAAGAACAATTTTTGAAACATCAAGCTCCATCAACATATTGCAGAGACTATGGCTGACTCGGTGCATCATAATGTTGGGTTGGAGCTGCAGAAGGTCCGAACGCCAATGGCTTCTTTCCCACGATTGAAGCACTTAATTTACTCAGCCACACTCGGAGCAGGGCGCCTGAATTTTGCTCACAATATTTGGCCCCACAACGCCTCTCGCATTTCCTGAAAGCAGCAAGTCTGGGTGGATGGACTCAAAATGCCACACCTCACACCAGGCCTAACAGCTCAGTAGATCTCATGTTCGTCTTATGGCTCGTCGGTTCGCTGCTGTTTCTCAGTCACACCTTCCGCAAAATCAAACATCCCCGATGGACCCCCTGAAAAACGAGGCTGTAAATTATTACCCACTTTGATTCGCTCACCAAATTTGGGCAGCTTCTTTCTTACTAATAATCCTCGGCTCGCAGCGTACTGGTTGTACGCCGTTTTGGAAAGCTGTCTAGCTATAATTAATCTAAAACCAGGTAGATTGCTTGTCCTAAAACAATATAAGCTCCCCTGCATGCAACATAAGCTCCGCGAGTTTCGAGAAGTAACCAATAACAGGGATTTTTCAATGCAGTTCCCGTTAAGCCGGTAGTATTCTCCGTCAGTCTACACGTTTCGTGCCAAAGTCAAGCCTTACGACAACGGTAATCCGTCACACTCCTGGCTATTGTCTTAGCTGACTTCAGGCAATCACAATGTAAACATAAATAACTCTCAATTTAAACTCCACCAATAAATCGTGGAGTAATTTGAGGCGGCCTCCTAATTTTTCTCATGTGCGTAAATGACCTGCTCCCTACGGCTGGATGCAGAATTCCCTCTCTGCTGACGAGTTGAAAATTCTCTGCGCCTTTGACCACAAGAACTTTAGCTTCTACGCTGCAAAAATGGAGGTAGATTTACACTCAATTAATTTTTGGGCAACAGAAAAGTTGACGCAATCTCAGTCGAGCGGAACTGCATCCATTTTTTAAATCTCTTGTTCTGCCCAAATCCCTCAATCTCGGAGAACAGATGATCAATATTAAATTTGAGGTGCGCCGCTTGGGGCTATGTTACCTTCTGCCATCAACTTTTCCAAGCTTATTGGTATAAAAGTGGAGAGCATCCGCTTGCTTATTGGATTGATACTGAACTTTTCTTTTGCGAGAGGGCAAGACAGGCCTTTGAATGACCCACGCTTGACCACTACTATATTATAGTACTATTGTATGCTGTTATTTTAGCCACTGAGAAAGGATAGCCTTTAAAAGCGTCTTACTGCTGACCTTTTTAACAGCTTCAATGGAATCCTTCACACTTTATCTATGTGATAGACGGTCAGTAAAGTTTTATTCCCGTGTCTTTTTCACAGCCATACTCCAAACTTCTACTTGGTAGGTTAAATCGCATCGCCTTGAAATTCCACTCCTAGCGTTACATAAATAAACATTTCTATTTATCTTCGTTGCGCGCACTGACACGGTTCAGTAGCACGGCCCCTTCGACTTTCGCTATCCTGCTGTGACCGCACATTTATCTTCCTGCCATAGGCCTGCAGAACTACCCACTTTTCTTAGGCTTCCTCTTTCTATCCCAACTAGTTACATCACAATTTCGTCTTATTATTTGATCTAATGCTAGACACTTTTGACAGCATTCGTGTCCGTATTCACGCCGATGCCTCTGAACCTTTCCCTTATCAGTTTAACAATCAAAGTTGCCTGTCCCTTGCAAACGGTCTTAGCCCCATGAACTCCATCAATTCCAAAGGTGGTTGACGCCTTAAACAAGATATTTTATGTTTTGAGGCCTCCTCTACTGGAAGGATACTGTGAATATGATTGAAAAGAAAACAACATTGCTGCGGTCCGTGAGGTCGAATGCCAGTAACGGTTTGTGCAATGTTTGCTGTTTTTCCGTCACCGTTCAGTCATCCATTAGGGAGTGTCGTCTACGGAACTCTCGAAATCTTCAGAAATGTTTATTCCAGCTCCACACCTGCTGCCGCCGACACATCCACTTTGTCGCTTTGTTTTCCTACCAAAATATTCAAAGGATAATAAAAGTAGAAAGCACGCTCTTTAGCACTTTTACCACCCAGGCATGGTAGGCTGTTTGTGACATCATGTAGTTGTCACGGCCCCCACTCATTGACCATCCATGAGCTACCAGGGTTTGTTTCAGCCTTTATTACAACTGTGCCGGTTTGGGTGCTGCCCACTGTTGTCTACCCCTTCTCGTTTTGGCTGAATGCTGTCGTTACATGAGGCACAATTTGAAGGCCCGGGACTCACTGAGCCCAACATTCAACGGAAGCCACCGTTCAATGAACAGTGGATGCGCCCGGGTAGGCCGAAACGGAAAACAACAGGAGGGACAACATGATAAAAACAATGGACATGTAACGCATCAATGCGCCCCAGTGATTCAAATTCCAATCTGATGAACCCTTACCGGCAGCCTTGGATGTACAGGTGCGGATCGAAGCAAACAAGCCAAACATGGACAAAAGAAGATTGAAGTATATAAGACTAGTGAAGGTCTGTGGGATAAATTAATATATCTGGTTCTTGATTCAGCTGGCTAACAATAAGAAAGAAGACGGGATGCACTGATATTCTAATTGTGGTAACTCGGGATTTCATCAGACATTTACAGGGCGGTGAAAGGAGAAACGAATAATGAGCAACCTGAAAGTGTTCGTTTTCATGGTCCCAACCAGTTTGGTTTAACTGAGTTCGCGTGGGATCCGAACATAGAAAATCCTGTGTGCTACCCGCGGAAATAAGCCGGTACTATTAGGATGGGTGCAAGACAGGTTCCAAAGGGAACAAATATGGAGGAGCGAGAGACAAGGGGTCGTGGCCATACCGCATGATTCATACCGCGAAACAAATGCGCAGATAAGCCGTGTTAGGTAAAGCTGCCAATAAATTAGCGTCACGAGGTTCGTTTCATTTGCTATTGGATGACTGGACAATGGAGCAGAACCAGATAGGAGGGTTGATAGGGGATACACGGGAGTTATGGTGGCAGAGAGCAAACGTTCACAGTGAGGGAAGGGTAGAGCAGATCCAGAACACCGTTTGTTCTAATGCTACTTGGTATGCAAACGACCGGCGTGGATGATTTATTGCAGGAACCATAGTAACGCACGGGAATCCATGGGGACTTTGCTGGGATTTTTTTGAAGTACATCTAAGTGTTTGCATTTTGCTGATATGCGTTTGTCGAGGTGCAGCACGGTGAACAAATATACCTAGATAATAATGGCCTCCACGATGTCTAGAGCGTCCAAAGGCGAATCTAGCGTTTCTGACAGTCTGAAGAGGAGGATGGGTAGAAGGGGCAGCATAGAAGCAGTGCCACCAGCGGAAGTTAATCGTTCCCATGAGTTTCCGCGGACGAAGCAAATTTCAGACAGTGCCGTTTAGCGCGACAGTCATGATGGCCACTATTCAGAAGCGGTCCAGCAAGGACATACCAATGCATTAAATATAGTGGGCAGGCATAGCATAATCCATCAGGTGGATTTCTGACTTCAGTGGGAACAATAAAATTGCAAGCAAATATAATCCCAGTATCTATCTTGTTCCTAATCTGCCATACCGGGGACGCTGCGGCTCTCTCTTACGGTTAAGGTTTTCTAAAGATGCAACCAGTAATTAGCTATCACTCACAAAAAGAGCCGTGCTTCCCTTGCGTGCCCACTTTGATGTCCTCGATGGGCCGACGGTGATTTCGGCACTGTTTCCTGTATCCAAGTTTTTTGCACCACATGTAAGCATGAAACGAGACGGTAATAGTTCACTGACCAAATCAATTGTGTAGCAAAAAAATTGACCCACGAAGGAGACATATATGGCACCCCCGATGCATTGCGGTGCATCTGAAATTTTTTCCCACTCAAATCAGAATGTTCTCTCAAGTAAGAAATTTGCTGCCAAGTTGCAAACTCCCTCTATCTGTCAGTAACTTCGGTTTTAGAAATTACTTCCTGGCTGTTCGAACCAAAAGACTTACCAAAGTCAGGGTAGGGGGTTACCCCGATACACCTTTGTCCATGTCAGCTATGGCATCTTGTTCTAGTTCGAGTTCCTGTTAAAACTTGGAGCCTAACGGCGTTGTCTACGATTTCCAAAATTCTTTTACCAAGAGCCTCTCGGATCAGACGGTACTTTGGCAACTGGAGAATGGGAACCCTGACAAAATCCTGGGATGAAATTGGGGGACTCCAGTGTAACATAATTTTCATTTTCGCCGTTATTTCTTTTTTACCACTCGCTTCAGCCGAAACCAGTTTGCTAGACCGCCAAATATAACGAAGAGGGTAAGGCTGACAGAGACAATGCCAATTCCTATGCAGAACTCTGCGACGAATTCTGGAAGTTCGGTCGTCAATTCGGGTCATTATTGACCTATGACAACTGAACTGTGACAAACTCCGGTTTTCTCTTTTCTGTTATTTGAGAGAACAGTGGCTGCCGTTTATCCACTTTACTGTCATTCTTAAATAACACTGTAATCTCTCGCCGCTTTCAACAAGACTTCTGACAGCCCTCCACACTTTCCGACCTGGACACTATCAGATGGCATTACAAAAAGTATCTAAGCGTAATCCTGGTGTGCACTTGCGAAACGGTTCAATCGTACGTCGTTTAATCACCATTTAGTAGCGCTTACCAGAATTGGTGCGGACTCTAAAACTGAGGCTGAATGGATTTTCGGATTTTCTCCCTAATCCCACCGTCATCCCTCACAAGGAAAAATGAAGGGGAACAAAAGAAAACAGAAAAATCCTTTATGCACCTATTAACTAGATGTATTTTTCGTCTGTTCATGAAATGGTTATTATGTTGCCGTCTCGCTCAAAGCTGAATACGGCCAGAGTAACTACATCCGGTGTTAAGGGTGGGATGAACACTCCACATTTCCTTGCGGCGAAAATCAAATCGTTAGAGCTGGATTTGCTGGAGACCTGAGGACAAAGGGCAACGCAAAACATTGGTCAAAAAAGAGATTGCTTTTCCCCCTGAAACTCCCCAAGAAGAAACAAGTGTTGCAAAAACTTTAGGAGATCAAAGAGTTTCTTTTGGTTTACTGGAAGGTTTCGAAGTTTGAACAAAACTAAGCGTAAACGTCATTGTTTTAATATACCACGGTGCATGGGCTTTGGCTGGTGCCAGCTTGATTGCCACACATTGTGTACGTGACTTCTCTGGCTCTACGTCGCAGGGTGTCTGTCGTCGCCATCAGGATCTTTTTGTAACTCTAGAGCGTTTTGCGATTTTCACTTGAGCTTTGGGTGTCTAAATACAATTGAAAATGGATCAGCGGAGGTAAGAATGCGAAGCTCTTTTGATTCTTCCATTGCCTAAAGTCAGTTGTTCAGGCCACAACGGCCTAGATGTATTGTCTATCAGGACAAAAAAAATTGGAAAAATTTTGTTGTATGGTCTCAAGTTTCTTAAACTCGGTAGGTTTGAGACGATACTTAAACTGTCTTACCATAGCCTTAGTAATTTGCTACTGAATAAAACCTGACATTCACTTACATGTATTGTGAACCCACCATTTCTGCTTCTTTTCGAAATAACGAAGATAAGACCCAGCGGACTTCCACCACCGACTTTAAGTTACCCGGGTATAGTTTATGCATATGAGTCTTGCCTTATGCCACTTGGGTTAAGGCTACTATAGTACTGTAGTGGCATGCGAGTTAAAAACATATGTGCAAACATGTATCTAGGTTTAACCGGTAGTAATGGAAATAGGTCGCGCTTCTGCAGAAGCAGTTATGCCTGCTAATATGACTACTGGTGGTCCAGCGGATAACGTCGTGGTGTTCGGGCGTGAGGGTCGAGGATCCGAATTCTGCCACCGCCGGTCAACGTTTGCAATTGGCGGTCCTCTGAGGGTCACGGCCTCCTTGGGAGTGATGCACACTTTTACATACCACCATCAGCAGTGTCGTACTCTAGCATAGATGATGCCATGCGGCGTCAGATTGAAATGGTAGCTTCTGCCTATGATGCGACTAATCTACATTAGTTCCAGTCAAGTTAATTCACAAGACTGGCTGTTAGTACCGGTGGTAGTCTAGTCACCTGCACCAACCAGCCCCCGGGTTTCACAGTTTCGACTTCCTTGGATCCTTTACCCTATAGCTGAGACGGTACAGTATTTAATGGGTTAGCTATCTTTCAGACCGGCACTTGATTTACAAAGAGGCAACGGGAAGAGGTCATTTACAGGCAACGAAAAAGTTGAGTGTAGGATCCAGTGTTTGTCCCAAGAGCATACCCTGGAAGTGATTCTCCTGTCTTCTCTCATTTTCTTGGTCGTATTCCATTTCTTGTTTTTGTGCGGGGGCTGACAGCCGGAGGACTTGGGGCTTATTTTATCGAAAAGTCTTGACTATTATTCAGTAAAATCGTTCGCCCTATTTATTTGCATTGTTTTATTCTGCGGATCCTCATTATCTGAAACTAGCCATCGTTTCTTCAGGGATCTTACCTATGTTTTGACTAATTTCTGAGTATTTTTGGTACACGTTGAGAGAGACATCAGAAATAAGCGATTGTTAGTTAGTTCATGATTTGTTTGGATGCCTAGCTGTGTTCACCCGCGAGTAGTATTTTTGATAGTAGATAAGTTCACTTATGATCCAACACAGCAGTGTAGTTATTTTAGATCAGAGTAGGATGAACATATTTTCACTGTGTTAACTCTTTCTAAACTCATTCGAAAGATTTAGTGCACTTTCTTGCTACACACGTCGCTCAGTCATTTGATGCACAACTGGAAAATTATTGTCAGCTTGGAAATTTTAACTGCTCCTTGTATTTTGACTAATCGGTACTTTATGAATAGCCCTCATCCTCAAAATCGATCAAACTGGTAAGTTAACCGTCGGCTTTCTTTCGTCTCATTGTTTCGGAAGGCACATGCAAACGACCGGTCTTCAGTCTCCCGACTGAGATACTTTTAATTGCGATTAAAAATCAAACCACGGCCATTGCTTTGGTGTTTCGTTTTGTGCTTTACAATAATGAGACATTGCTTGCTTTGAATGTTGCTTCTGTGGCTTTGCTTTGATTTTCACTGTTCCATACATTTGCTTTTGTAACGTCTCAGATCAGTACTAAAGATTCTCGAGAGACTTTACAGGACTGAAGTTCGAATAATGTTTATTCACTGTGGAATGAAGCTACTGCTGCACCTTTCCTAACTCAGTGAGCTGACCAAATTTTCACCAGGCCAGCACATTGCTATCGGTTTATAGGCAGCAACTTTGTAATCAATCAACCGTCGAACCATCGACAGTTTTCGCTATTATCTGACTCGTTCCTTCAACTGCTTTTGTGGACCTTATGTTGCTTTACTGCATTGTGAACCTGATTCTTACAGAATGGGTTTGGAGAAGCGAATCAAGTTTGTTATTTAGGCTATACATTTTGATTGGTCGTGTTTCAGACGAATGATGTGTACTAAGTTGAGGTATCTATGGCTTCGTAGTGATATCCGGCTATCGATCGAGCCAGTCCGCTAACGAAAATTTTTATATTGATTTACCATGTCAGCGACTGGCCACTCTGATTCACCTTCCTTTACGTGCCTCGGAGAACAGCGTACCACGAGGCAGCCGTTCTGTTAGCATGCACGGAACGTCCCGAACCATTGATCTATTCACATTCAGTGCCTGCTCTGAAGATGGAGCTCCAAAACCCAGTATCTTTTGCCTACTAATTGTGATCAAGATAATCGTCCATCGTATACTATTAAAACTACGAAGACGATGTTCAAGCTTCAAGTGTTTGAATACCTATCTTGAGCCGTACAACAGCAGTTACCTCACTGCTGATGTTTATGCTTGACTGTCAATTCAAAAACGGATGTCACGCCGACGTCACAACTGACTCAGGTTAGTGAATGCCAATCGAAACTTTGGTAAATGCGAAGACAGCTCATCTGATAAATGACCACCATTTGAGATATAACTACCCGAGTAACTAAATCTACCCATCTCACTTCACACACATCACCGTTCAGCGCTGAACGGCAAGGCAAGCCTCAGTGACCGCTGCCTTTCCCCCTAAGTTTCTATAACAAGAGTGAATATCCAAGGGGTTATAGAGGCATGGACTTACGCAGGCGGGAAAAGATCAGATGCCGTTGCAGCCAACACACGTACACAGCCTAACTTTACAAACGCACTCTTTCATTCAGTCTGATTCGATAGAAAATGATAACGATCGCCACTGTTCACGGTCCACTGCCATATCCTTCAATGTCTCCAGCCAGCTAGTTGACAGGTCTTTCGCACCCCAACCACGAAGGCGTGAGACACCTACTTTACCTAAGTTCGCTGAACATTTTCTCATCCCACGTTGCTACGTCCTCTGTTGACTTCCAGATGGCTTCTTCCATTCCTTGGGAGGAACCCAAAATACGGCACAGTGTGGTAGACGAGTGTTCGCCATACGCAACACGTGACCCAATCAGCGCAGTATGCTAAGTTTCATACACTGATCTAAGGTATTCTGAGAACCAACATCTAGAATTAGGTTCCTGACCCCCACATTACTAATCTGGTTACTCCATCCAATCCTAGCCGTACTACGTAGACATCGGTAATCGAAAACCTCTAATCGACGAGCATCTCCCACACGCATAATCCATGTCTCACAACCGTACAACAGAACTGAACACACTGCAGCACAGTACAGATGGCCTTTCATCTTCAGTGAAATATTAGGCTAATGCCACGAGTGGTTCAGTCCAGCGTAAGCTGTTCGAGCCTTCGATATACGCGTGTTTATCTGCACTGCCGAGAAACCATCGTTGGACACGCATCTACCAAGGTATGTGAAACGGTCTAAAATCGTGAGTTCCTCTCCGCTCAACACCAAGTTCGGTACTGCTGTCGTCCATTCCTGCTACGGCAATTTGCACTTTGAAGGTGCAAGCCCATGCCAAACCGAGCAACCGACCGTGGGAGTCTATCTAGTGCCCGTTGTGCATGGTCCGCAAACTCGAACAGACACAACGTCACCTGCGTAATGTAGATCACACAGCTTCCCTCCACTTTCCAGTACGACCCCTACTTCTTGGAGACCTAAAGCATCTTCCATCACCCCGTCCATGACGACGTTGTGCATGAATGGAGAGATAAGGCCCTTGTCGAACGCCAATAGTCGTTTCGAATGAACTTGACAGTTCACCGTATACCCTGATGCAACCATAGGTATGCGAGTACAATGCTGGCAACAGGTTTACAAACTTCGTTGGCACATTCTTCCTCGGAGAGAGCACTAAATAGCGCTGGTCGATCCACGAAGTCAAAAGCATCTTTCAAAGACTACGATCGTAGGGCGCCGGTATTTGTGGTGCGTTTCTAGTATCTAGCGAATATTGAATATTTGGTGGATGCAACCTCAAATCCGGTCTGTTGTTCGCGGATATTACTCTCGCGAATCGGTGTCAAACGGCGCAGCATTATCGAAGCTAACACCTTAGTAACTATCGGGATTAAACTGATCCCTCGATGATTGATGCAGTCACTCCGTGTGCCCTTCTTGAGGAACGGTACAATCAATGACTCACCCCTCGATAACGGAACACGCTCCTAATTCGAAATATCATAAAGCAAAGAGGTGAAAGATTTCATCAGAGCTTCTCCACCCAATTTGAAAAGAATTGAGATTTCGTCCGGACCGGCGCCCTATCCCTTCTTCAGAGGTCAAATATTCGACTGCACTTCTACTTCCGACTGACACTTCCCAAGGATTCAAAGCTGCAGACGTTGGATTAAATACGTTAGCCTGTGGTCAGCTAAACTGATCCTTAAAATGCTTTGCCTAACGATTCAGCCTTTCCTGTCTACCATGGGTGAGCTCTCCGTTCTTATCGCACACGACCTTACTAACCGAGGTTCGCTGCCCATCGCTGTCGCCTTTAAGCTTAAATAGTCTTTGACTGTTATCCGAAGCGGACGCCACTTCCATCTCTTCGGCTACCTTAATCCACCAGTTCTCGCGGTCATTCTTAAGACTTATTGTCGACTGACGCTGCAACTGCCGACGCATTTTATTCACTTCCTTGCAGTTAGGCAGCTCGCGTTTTTGCTCCATTAGACCCAATGACCCTTGCGAGACTCACTGTCTTTGATGAACACTAGATCTAGGACCACAGGCAAAATCTGCTGCCAAATGCATAGCGTGCTTGATTTGATCCCACTGCTCGTTACAGTTCTTAGTTCCTCGGACAGTTTCTGTTCGTAGCTGTTGCGAACAGCCGGACCAGATAGTCGTTCGACAGCCAATCGGACTTGTGTTCTGCGTCGATGGCCGTTGGGCTGGAACGAAAATCGTATTAGAACTAACGTATGATCTGCAGTTCTGGACAGAACCGCACCAACGGTAGCTTGTTGCAATCTGGTCGACCTGACTCAGTCCTTTGCGAAAACAAAGTTCGGCTTGGAATCAATCCAGTCCTGTAGCAGCATTTTACACTTCGAAGGTGCGAAGCCCATCTTAAGCAAAACTACACTATCGTTCAGGGGATTGCAGTTATCTGCAGCTTACTGGGATCTTCACTCAATAGCAAACCATCGCCCGCATAATCTGAATCGGAGATTTCCACCTGAGCAAGTATCCATACCTTCATTCTTTTACGAGGATACGGTTATATCCATTGCTATCTGAACAAACAAACGTTGCAAGAATGCATGGAGTCATTTGTTAAGAAAACAACTCCTCGTGGTGAACTCGGGTGAAAGATCACCGTAAGCACGAACTCCAATTCGGCTGTCCGAATACAGAGATTGGATAAGTGAAATAGAATCTTATGACATGCTTTTATGAGGCAGCGCCAAAGAGCTGTACGATCAACTGAGTCAAACATCGCTTTTAGATAAAGGAATACATAAATCGTAGGTCTATGGAACATGTGTCTATGTTCTAGGATTTGTCGCAGTGTGAGCATTTGGTCAATACTAACCCGACCGGGTCAAAAACCGGATCGGCTCGGCCGAGGATGAAGTTCGCGAACAGCTTGGGTGTTTTATTTACCAAACCAATTCTTCTGTGATTTCCACATGAGAACTTATCACTTTTCTTGTAAATCAGTAGGATTATCGATTCACACCATCCCTTGACAATCCGTTACTTTGCCCAGACTGACCCTAGGAGTTTTGTTAACTCTTAAGTCAATAAATTGCCACCGCCCTTGAAGTAGGATGGAAACGTTCGTACGAAGACCAGTCATGTACAAGGTTGTATGCGTTGTGGGCTGTTGTACTAATTGGTCGCCCGGTTCAGATTTTGCCTTTTTTATTCAAGAATGCGACTCCAGCATTTGGGCGGCCCAGCGCTTTCTGCGAGGCAACACAATAATTCCAGACAATCCGGCAGCCGGTTGATCGATTCGTACGCCTCTTCCGGAAATCTTTGCCGGGTCAGTGAAACACGACAAAAATCAATGGCCTTATGTAGTTGGCGGACCATATTCTCCACCCCGCAGTGCCACCAGCGAGCTCATCATATTTTTTTAGGGAGATCGCTTTCCTGGAGAAACCTTACCACGCCTCGACACTGGCTGCTTGTCGGCGGCCGCTTATTCGGTAGGCTTGAGCCTGTCCTGTTCAGGGCTAACCACCTGACTGGTGACCTTTCCCTTGTTTGCAATCCAGGAACGCTCCAAGTAGCATGCAGCTTTGCCCTGGGAAATAAAAACCTTGATCCAAGAGTGTCGACGAGTAGGAAGGTATTACATAAGAAGAATAAAGATTGATAATGTGTTTGGTTGCCACAGTTGTTATATATTGCGCGAATCTGAATACGTGGCGAAGAAAAATGATAAAAAATGAGTTAACTCTTGGTTCCTTCAGAAACATGTGCTAGCCGGCTGCCCAAACCAAATTATGAGGTAGTCTCAAAGGGACTACTCAGAACCTAGTGTGCAGGACAGCAGGGCTAAGAAAGTTGTTTCCAGACCATATTCCAGTTTGTATACTTTTCAGGTCATAGACTGAATAACTGCAAGACTTCTATTTGAACCTCAGTCCAGAAGCCTCGATTCTTTTGCTAGATGTCTGCAGTATTAAATGGAATGGAAGCAGCCTTCACAGTCTACTGCTTGCTGGGGATGGAGTTGGTGGTTAATATCTTGAAATCTGAAGCTGTGTAGAACCACATGTCGGCCCAATATGTCAAATTTGCTAGAAAACCAGGTAATAGCAGATCTCCGTTGGTCACTGAAATGACCTGCTTATCTAGGACTGCAACCGCCGGTTTTATATTTGATGAATTTTATCTATTTCATCACTGATCCTCATAAGATGTAGTGTTTCAAAAGGCGACAGTTGGCTGCGACCCCATTTGGTGGAAAGACATTCACCAGCAGTGTTATCATTAGGTTTTTCTGGCGTTTTGCTACGAGAATGATTACTAGAAGTAAGCATGACATCCTCGAGCATCGTCACTGCTGCCCGCGGTCATTTTTTCTCGAGCCCTAGGTCAAAGTAAGTAAGGGTTAACCACATGGCGATAGGCTGGATGACATGGTGGGTTTCGTTGGCTGTTATCAGTAATCGGGTCGCATACGTGGTCCCGAGAAAGTACCTTGCCAAACTGGGCTTAGGTTCTTGGTATTATCAGTCCTGAAAAATAGTAATTCTGCGCCAGCATGCATTATGGAAAAGCCAAGAAAAAAATACTGGGTAATCGAAAAGATCTCGGTTTAAATTCAGCAATACCATATCTCCAGAAGACTGCAGCTGTTTCTCGGGAGATTGTGATGGGTCCCAAACAGAAGTTCTGTCCAACTACCCAATGTGTATTCTAAACCAGGCTGGGAAGTAGCAAGCCCGCCACCTCAAAGACTCAGTTTGCCGATCACCTTGATGACAGTTGTTTTCCTCCCGGTCCGTTAGGATGTCTACACTATTCGTGGTTGCCGCCTCGCAGTGCAGTGTGCCTTTGAGTAAGTTATTTCTCCTGTGTTCATGCATCAAGCGTATAGTTAAGAAAATGCTTGTGGGTTCTAAATATCGATTGCTTCAGGAAAATAAACAAAAACAGTTTGCATCATTGTGAATGGCCACAACGGTGTTTGAGCTTTACTTGGTTATGCATACGGACAATTTGTTCCGTACACGTGCCTCAAGATCGTGTGCCTTTGCAGATAAAATGTAGAACATTGGTTACAAAACTTTATGCTTTGCCAAAATACCTTGGTCATTGTTGAACTTTGTTAATGCATCTTACCCGTTTGATTAGATTCCTCTCGAAGTTTCTATCCCCTTATTGTTTGATTCTTCAGCTTCTCAATGTATTTCATCTATGGTGCTGCGAAATGCCAAACCAAACCCAAACGTAATTGTGGAGGGTTGCAACAACAGCAGTAACCCTTGTTTGGTGAATTCTCATGTGCAATGTGACTGTTCCGTAGTAATGCAGTGGTTGAGTTTGTTGGGCACTTTGCCGTTCGTCGAATGAAATTTTCCGTTTTGCCATGGAAGAATATGGTGCGTGACTGGTGCAATGTCTCCATATTGCATCTATAGAGACTGGATGTTGACTCAAAGCATTAGGGAATAGACAAAATTCTGAAGCTTTATCACTCGCCATTGTGATATTGTGTTACGGAGATAGACTGGTCTTCCACGTTGTATCACAAAATTCCTTGCTTGTGAAACACGGTTTCACCCTCTGCCGGACGACAGCCGATAGCTTTTGAATTACCTCTTTTTCGTGGATAAAATGATAATCCGTTCTTATGCACTTGTTGTGCACCGCTTATTCTGCACGTTTCACTGATCTTCTTATGATTTGCACAAAATGGTCAACAGCAGCTGCAGGCTACGTTTGAATGCGCCACTATTGATTTTAATCATTGCCGATCGATGTTTACCCACTCGAGGGAATAATTTGAAAAGGACATCCGTTCAGGTGAGGCGATTTACGCCGATACGTTGTCCCCCTTGGAACGTACCTACTAGGATGAATTTTTCACAAGTAAAGTTCACTTTGCCTAAGCATAATGGTAATTTACTCACGGAAAGTTTATCCTCAAACAATCGTGACGGTCCTGAAAAAAAGTAAGTTCATCGGAGTAATCTCTTCATCTTGATAGCCAATGTTTCCATGTTTTCCATCCCCATCAGACCTTACTTCCTGCTCGCTTTGCTCAATAATCACATGCGTGCAGAGACTTTGCTTGATCTGTCTAGTGACAAACTAAATATCCCAACTAACTTTCAGTCGCGCGCCTTATCCGTTGTCTAGGGTTTCGAGATGAAAACAGAAAGTACTTACCAGTTAGTAAGATGGCCATGCTTAGTTGAATCTGAACGCTACATTTCAGAATGAAGGCTGGTACATGACATTCCTCTAACCTATCGGGTACAATAACTTGCCCAACGGAAGAAAATCATGAACAAATTCTACCATTCATGTTATAAACAATGAATCTAACTGTTGCGGCAATGCTTTCAGGGTTGAATATATTATCTCAAGCGAATCGGATGCGTCTTAAAGAGTATAAGTAGGTGTACTTCAGATTGTATGACAGTTATGCAGCTTTTTGGGAATTTTTGGGTTTGAACCTAGTCGTCTAGTTGAAAAATTTAGCTTCAACGTGGATTCTGAAGTACCTAATGAATGCGGTTAAAACTGGGATCTTATAAAACTAATCACTCCCTGCAAACTAGCAGAAAATCAGTCTTGTTATCTGGAGTTTGGTGGTGATGATTGAGACCAACTTTTGTCTTCCTCGCATAGCTATTTCAAACTAGGTCTTTGTGATCAAGTTAGCCGAACAAAATGATATTCAGTAAGGAAATTAAACAACCAAGTACAGAGAATATCCAGTGGGGACTCAACAAGTTAGCAGCAGCTGAATTCTCCTCCTAGCTCAACCGGCACAAATGACCGGTTGCATGATTCTGTCATCTTTCGCACGATCACTTCACTCGATTCCTTGTGGTTCGTGTGCCCGTTGGCTCCAGGTACGGTCCAATATGTAGGATAATTATACAGATATCTATCTGATGATACGGATATTTTGAAGATAAATAGCGACAGATAGTCTAACCGTAAAACTCTTTCTCTTAAAGCCTAATCTTATCGATAGTGAATTTTCGTGTCATTTAAGACATAAACTGCAAAGGTACTTTTCTAAACTCTAACGAGGACGGTCGCGAAATTCTCCGTCGCATGGATCCTAGTTGGCCCTACTACTATATCATGTGCATTCTTACCGGATGTTTCAAATAATTCGCAACACCTTGTATCGTGGGAACAATTCAGTCATGGTTCATCTATCTGCACACGAAACTAGGTCAACTGGGCAGTCCCGATGACAGTTAAAGATTCAAATTTCACGCCAAACCGTGTGTTGGACAAGCCAACAATTCACGATTCAACTTTTGCAAAATAAACTTAATGGATAAAGATAAAGCGCATATTGTTTGATCAAATGCATTAGGTTTTAGTTTTCGAATGCTATTCAACGAATACCCTTACATGTTAACCAATTCACACAAAAATGTTTCGTCAAGCCGAACTAGATTATGATCTTCATGTTGGATTGCCGTTGAATACAACCTCCGAATTCGTAACTGGAAAACTGACGTCCGTTATTGGCGGCGATTTACTCTACTGGTTCGAAACGATGAAACGTATGTTTGGGCTAAAGAACAACATTCCGCGAAATAATCAGCATTCGGTCATTTACTGTAGTAGCATGTGGCCTCGAGGACATTAGGTTGGTTTGTTGGAGCCGAGGCGCGTGTATCTGTTCTACTTAAAGCCAGTTTCGACCACGGTTTCATCGGGCATGGAATAAGCCTAACCAGTGCACTTAATGATTTAGTAGCCGCTTGGGCATGACTACACGTGAAGCATTCCCGGCCGAATATCGACTGTGGACGCTATACTTGGCTTTCGAGCTTTTCGCTCGAAGTATCCCGAATATTCGTGATGTGCAAAACCACGGACTCGCCAAATCAACTTTGTGAGAGATGGATATAAAAATTCACGCATCATGCGATTATCTATCACTTTGAATTCATCACGAAAAGTGTTATGGGAGTCGCGCGATGAATCTTGCTGAATTTCGGTCATCTTCGAGATGGTACTTCAATTCAGCCATCAAATTGATGGAAGCTATTGCTGCTGGTACGTACGGTTTACTGATTGCTCCATCCAAGCTGCATGAAGTTGCTGTTAGCATTTGTACTTTTACCATATTTCTCTAAACTCAACTTATCAAGAGGAAATTTGAATGTAGCTTGTAAAATCTGATTTCTTCCTCCCTTCTTCGCAGGCTATTTCGAAATTGCAAAGCAACAGCCTCGCATACCGTTTTCTGATCCAGTCAGGCTTAGGGGTTCTGTTGCCTCAGGCCAAAGTCCGTGTTGGACAGCTTGACCGGTAGGTAGCCTGATTCGACGGCTGAATGCGTTGCGATATGAATGGACACGTTTGCCGCTAACAAATGAGTCAACACCTTTAATGCGGGGCTTTTTTAACAATAAGCGATTGTTCGCGTCAGACATCGTATCATTCTTTATCAGCGTCTCAGTCGGAGGAAGTCCTGACGACTTATGAGTCTACATACAAATCCAGTTCTAGTTGAGACCCAGGTATACAATCATAACGAAAATGGTGAAACCTCACAGATATCTAAAATTAGAAGAGAGACCTCTCTCGCCAATTTGTCGCCTTTTTAGTTCGTTGTTGAATGTGCATCACTGCGTCTCCGGTCCCACCGGATGGCGATAAACAACTCAATGACTCAGCACAGCAGAAGTATACATGTTCAGATTGACCAAGCACTTTCGAGGAGATCGGTTTCCATGTAAAGATATTCAGCCGCCTGAATTCGTTGAATCGCTTTCGATAACTAAAACCTGATGCGTTTGGTCAATCAATGTGCGCTTCGTCTCTGTCCTATAAGTTTATTTTGCAAAAGTTGAATTGCGGACTGTTGGTCTGTCCAAAAGATCAAAACTGCTCGACCCGCCGACTCTCGTTTACACACAATTTGGTGTAAGATTTGAATGCTAAGCTCCTATCGGGGCCGCCTAGTTGACCTAGTTTCGTGTGCAGATAAATAAATTATGACTGAATTGCTCCCACGATGCAACCTGTTGCGAATCGCTTGGACCGCCCAGTGCATTTCTCTCGGATTTTACCAGAAGTTGTAACATTCAATGTACGGGTCTTTGACGCAATTCATACAACAAGTGTTATATTAACAAACTCCGCTGCGGTAGGCAATAGCATAGGGAAGAAAATACTTGAATTTGTATTCCTTTTATCCACCCAAAACTGCCAAATCTTTTCAATTATAAGCCACGAGCTTTGGAGTTATCTGGAGAGCAAATAGGCTAGGAATTCAGTCGATATTCCATTTCAGCCACTGCATGTATATGGCCACCCAGAACAAATCACCTGCTTGTTAGGAAGATCACAGAGAGATTAGATCACAACAACTTGGCGCGTGTGTTGCCAGGAATCCAACATCAATGTGGTAATCAAGCAGCCCGCAACTATCCTTCGGTAGTTTTTTGGTCATTTCGATTTGCTTCCAGCGCCTCCAAAATGAGATTGTTTTACTTCATACTGCGAAAGGCGTTACAATTTCTAAGTCAGTGTCTGCTGGTTAGGTACCTCTACTTATTGTGAGACCACGACACGAAACAAAGTTTGGATAGAATCAAGATTCGGCCGGGTTAAGATCTATGAAGCATACCCTCCACTCAAGTGTACTTTTACCCAACAAACGTCGGATTGAATGAAAGCCACATTTATGAGGAAAACATGTTTTTCGTCCCGGGTTCGCGTCCCAGTTCGGGCGCGGTGGATATGCACTGCTGATGATTCCTAACAAGGATGAAACAGCTGTACAGTGCTTCCATGGTTTCTTTACGGTGAGTTGAGCGATGATTTCACATTGTGAATTATTTCATGAAAACATGTTTACCAAATGCTGATAAAATGAAAAAGGGATCTTTCGGGGACATTGTCGCTTTTTTATATTGGATACCTTCTTAGAATGAAGGGAATATCACCGTCACTACAGCGACAAGTTTCCCCTATCTGGAGTGCATTCTCTTTTGAGTCATTGATAAGGACGAACAATGTAGACGGGAATAAGAAAGCGGGATAATTTTTCCGAAGAATTTGCTCACTTTGTGTTTTTCAGGTCACCAAATGTTATCACGATTTCTTAGATTGAGGTTTTCAGCATTCCCTACTATTGATCAGAACAACTGGATGTCCTGTTTTGTTGTACAATTAATCCATACTACATATTTGGTGAAACATGGAGGGTTGAAATACTATTCAAGACGGTGATGCATGGAATAGCGATACTAATCTCCGTCAGGGTTGGAAAACAATATTCCTGTCTTAGGAATTTAACATGAACTTAAGTAAATTTGTGATCGCTTTCAGCTATGCTCGATTTCCTCCACCAAAAATGTTGTTGGCATAATTTATTCGTTTAATATAATGTAAATAGCAGCCTTTTTTAGGTTAAACATTGGAAATGTTTTAACAAAATTTTAAATCGACCAGTGTTCTGAAATCAGTTCATTATTCTCGACATTGTGGCATCAGATTTTAGTCTTTCTCGGTGACAATGTAAGGGATTAATCCAGTATGCTTAAATGATTTTGACGCAATGTGCATTTCAATGTAAATCAAGATCCTTCCTAAATGAACATTTTTCTGTTCGCAATCAACCATGAGTATTGGACCCCGGACAAAGTAAAATACCCAGTTAAAAATATTTACCTTCAGCCTGAATAAATAAATAAACTTGATGGGTGGAATACTGGACAAAATTAGTACTTTTGTTGGACGAGCAGGTTTGTTATCATTTACGACTTTTAACTGGGATAAATCCTGAGACCCTTTAAAAAGCGTTTATGGAACTTTCATGCTCCGGTTGGGTTCCCCGTGTTCAAAAACGTTTACCTAGACAACCAAGGTCATCCATATCTAACTGAGTTTATTACATTCTACGAACAAATATAATAAGAAAAACCTGTAAGTAAATTCTTGGTATTTGCTGATGTTTCTTTATACCTACCAAGTACTAGATTTTTAAGAATATTTCTGAATTTATCACCATCGCCGGCACCTGTATTTTATCGGTAGAGCCAGTCACAGGGCCAGTTCGTCTGTGAGAACAAAGTGATCCATTCCTCTTAAGGAGTTTGCCTCTAATTCAGAAGTGAAGCAGATGTTCATCTGATTCGAGCCACCATTTAGAAGTTATTGGGCATGGCGAAAATAACATGTAAAACTGATTGTCCGCCTGTTCATAGTCGACAAAGGCATTTCGTAAAACTGGAAGAGCATCGTAATGCACAGTTTAGCTGGAATTCAGCGTCAGATCCTACAACAGCGTCACAAAGCTGCGGTCTCCGGTGGCCTTCCGCCAGTTCTACTTGGAGATGATGGAACGCAGCTTATCAGAGGTCTCCAAGTTTTGTTCTCGTGGGTTAGGTCTTCGGAGCAGGTATTCCTTTCATGAGTTGATTCGACTGTTCTTCTCATTTTCAGAAAGAGCTCTCGCAATAGATACGGTGGTATGGACCTTATCCCTATAGCCTTAGAGATTGCGGCCTCAGTCATTTTTGACAGACAGGAAAGCACGCATGAAGGACGAATCCGCGAGGAGTAGGATGGTCGTCATCTCGGTCGTGGGTGCGTTAATCAAATCTCTCCGACGGTTGTTAGACGTCTGTTTCGCCTCCGGCCCCATCAGCTGGACTGCACACTGGTGCTGCTTGCTATGGAGGGTGTATACGAGGAGTGTTTGTGGGTCCTCACATAGTTACATCGTCATATTTCAGTTCTCGTTAAGGTTTATGATCAACATTTGCCATCTTTCTTCGTCTCCAGGGGAGCAAGAACAGGTTCCTCTGTATACCCATTTCTTTCCAACTTTGTCACTGTGTACCATAGAATGCTTCATTTGATCTATCGGATAATGGAGTTAAAATCCTCTCAGGTAACGGTTTTGAATTAATATACCGATGATATCGCCTTGCTGAGCGACAATGTACAGGCAACCGAGGACGTTTTGAGTCACTTCGCCATTGAGATGTCCTGATGCAGTATGTTTCTGTCATGACATCCTTCATTGATTCAATGCAATGGAGGGGAGACGCCCCATAGCTCCTTCCACGGGGAGAGAGGAAGAACTAACCCTCAAACTTGGAGTGGCATGGATCCACGTGAGATTCCACCAGGATATGTGTGGTAACAAGCCGGGTGAGAGTGAACCATCATCCACCACCAAAATGGCCGCGGGATGCGAAATTCGAACTTCGTACCACTTTGGTGACAGGCGCTTGATCCACCCGACCACCGCCGCTTTGTACTTTTGAAGTACAAGGTGCTTCTTCAAGGGTATCAGGTGACTGCGCCTGCACCCATCCTTTGATCAGTTGGATGTTGTCAATTGCTCCAAGTAAATTGGGAGCTTGATTCCAATTAGCGATGGTGCTAAAAAGGTCAAATCACCTGTAGAAACAGCTAAAGAAATTTCGCAAAGCTGCGATTCTGTGACGCCACCGTGACTCCCAACTTTCCCTCAAGCACAGGGTGTTTAGAGCCACGGTCCTCAGTGTTCTTTGCGGTTACCAGACCCTGGCGTGTCCGCTTTGAGGCTGCCGGTCCACCGATGTCTTCGAAACAATGCTCGGGTCCGGTTAGAACACCCTGTGACTGCCGACGAAGTACGTCGTCGTGCGTTGGGTGTTGGTAGTGAAGCTCTGACCAAACTAATTGCTTTATACTACATTCAGGTTCTTCCTGTATTCTTTTCCATTATATATACGCATATATATATATATATATATATATATATATATATATATATATATATCGCGTAAATCCATGCTCCCTAAAAATCACAAGACAAGTTTTACGAGTTTTTCATCTCCATGTCTTTTCAAAGAGATTTTCCTACTCAAAAGTTGGCGAGCGTTTTCCCTTCGGATCAAATTTTAGACCCAGATAGCCCGATTGTGCTGTTGTAACCAACAGCTATGGTTTGGTCGGGAGTATTGGTCTCTCTTTGTTAACCTGTAAGAATGCTGAAAACTGACATTTTAAATGATCACCTCTGGGAAGAAGCATGGCTTTGTAGTGTTTTTATCTGTGACCCCTGTTCCATTCTGGAGATGTTTCTTATCACGTGCTCCTCGGGCAGTACGAAAACTCCGTCTTAATATTACGGACCTCTTATTTCAAACGTCGCCTGCTAACCCTTTGTTTGGCATGGAGGACGTAAAAGGTGATTTGGGTTTTTTTGTTCAGGCTGATGTTTTATGAACTATGATGACGTTGCGACGAGCGCTTTAGACGAGTATATATTACCCAGAACAGCGCAAGTGGAGAACCAGTTTCTGAATTTGAAGTCAATTTTATATTTGTTCTCTGTACTTATTACGCTTCTCAGGTCAGCTCATCCAAGCGATGTGATACGGGGCTCAGAGCTAAATCAAATCTTAGGTGTAGGATCAACAGGAATCCCCGTTGTTTTGTAGATCTTCATAGCTCGATGTTGCCACACACTAAATTACTTATGGTTTTAACTGGGCAATTTAAATAATTGCTAATAGACGTATACAGTTGTTAAAAATCAATAAATGCAGTTCCTAGTACTAGTTACTTGATCAATGTTATTTGCTGCTAAATTTATTGCCTACTTCAATAAAGGGTTTTCCTTCTGTTACAAGTTACGCGCAAGTAATCGTCTTGGATGTTTTCCAGATAGCAATGTGTATATATTACTGAACGATGATAATTCGTAAAAATGACCTGCCGTACTAAGACTTGACAGCCTTAATGAGTATGTTTGCTCCGTGTTTTCGCGATCGGTAGATCTTTGTGTATCCTCCATCGGTTGTTTACAATCTGCGATCTTGTTCTCTTTGATTTGCCCCGTAAATCTGTGTGAAATTAAGTTTACCATCATCGATTGTTCCACATTTTGCTTAAATTAAGAAGTTAGCATGGATTGTTACAGATCAGCGATCGCTTCAGTTCTTCATCCAGGTTTCCGATATTAACGTTCACATTTCGTTGTGCACATGTTGATCCGACCACACCTTATTATCACATCGTTACAGTTTGCATCTTGCAATCGATTCAATTTTCCGGCAGGAAAAACGGAAGGTTAATGGAATGACCGGAGACCACGAGAGTTTAGCGCGTATTCAGTAGATACTTATATATATATATATTCTGGGAGTGAAATGGGCTGCTCACAGGCAATACGTGAGAAGGCGAAATAGAATCCTTACATCTTCAGCTTGTTGTCTTTTGCACACTAAATTGAACCATGCAGTTTTGGTGCTCACTTCAAACCAGGTTTCTGGTCCAATGCGATGCAAATCTTTACTGGATGACTAACAGCTTGTTAATAAAACCGAAATTAGAGATTTTCCCCTGTCACATTCATATCCCTTATTCCGAGTTGGTCATTGTTTGCAAGAATTGTCGATAAATTCACCTGTCGTTCAGCGAGATGATGTTTTAAGGATTGGATCATGCGGATTGTTCTCTGCAATTGTGAATTGTTTCGGATCGATGTTTGATTCCTGTTTGTTACCGTTTACCAGCGTTTTAGACTGATTATTTTCGCTTGTTCTCCGTATGTGAAAGATCACGAGTTGGGAACATTTTTGTTCCCCTCGTCCGTTTACCATAAACTTACGCCTCTATTTTGGTTAGTCGTCTTCACAATTTGAGTTGCTCAAATTTATTTGATGCCTTTTTCAATTATTCATCCAACAGTGACTCGCCATTCAGGAACTCGTTTGATTATTTTGATGGCCAGATTTATCAAGCTTGCTTAGTGGAGAAACACGTTTTCCAAACATGCACTTTTTGATTAGTCTCGATTTTTATCAAAATTTTACTTGTTTCTTCGTGATCATTCCCATTATGATGCGCTTTCGATGTCTTCTCGGCTTCATGTCCCTAACTCATCATCATACCCTAGTCGGCCACTGAATGTTATTCGAGGTTGACTTTTTGAACGCTGTCTCTTTGTTCCTTCTTTCCATGCAGCACAATTTTCATCACACAAACACGGTGATCTAAGTTGTTCAATATGATGGAAAGAATTCCTTCCACTTGAAATTGATCGTTTTTTGTTTCATTTCTCGCACGTTCTGTTTCCATTAGGTTTGAACGTCGTTCAACCATGATGATCCCCGGTATGGAAGGGAAATATGTGGCCCGTGGTCAGTTTGAAGGCAAAGCGATTGCTGTTTTCACGAGTGGTGGTGATGCTCAGGGAATGAATGCAGCTGTACGAGCTGTGGTTCGTATGGGAATTTATTGTGGCTGTCGCGTGTATTTCATCAAGGAAGGCTATCAGGGCATGGTTGATGGAGAGCATAATATTGTGGAAGCTGGCTGGGCCGATGTGTCTAACATGATTCAGAGAGTAAGCTTCCATTTCGATTTGTACGCAGTCACCTTATCCCTCAATGGCTGTCATTGCTAGATTAACAGTTGCTGCGCAGCGACACTTTATTATTTTCATCTATTAATTTTTATTGCACGCCAGCGTTTGATTGCGGTGGAAGGGGTATGCTCCATAACCCCTAGGACCCAATAAACGGAGGGTAATGGGGAGAATCGGCAATCATGACACTGAAACTTTGGACATGAGATCTTATAGTAGGTCGGATATACATTTGCATATATTTTGCACAGTTCTGAGCGCAGTTTATATACTACCGGAATCGTGGCAAAAGGCGTGAGCGATAAGAAAGAGGAAATATGTGGAGTTCACCACCTAAGATAGCTCCTGCACCTGTACTTCATCGGATGCCCAAACGGACGTAGAGGGCTGATTTAGGAGACCCTGTGCCGGACCTCTAACCAAAATGTCCGAGTCTCATGGTTGTAGGAATGTTTGAAAATCACGTTACCCACGGGGGACTGGTGATTGATTGCCCAATTCATACGGTCTTCGGACGGGGCTTGTCATCCGGAGTATCTAGTAGATTCCTTTTGCTTCGAATGTCGATGGGCATGCAGTCGTGTACTTCGTTCGCTGCGCATGATTGTTTTTAAATCAGGGTTTAATCATCTCCACCAAACTGAATACCAAAGATCAGTGAACCCGATGGAGAACGCCGGACATGAGATTTCATCCTCGTCCTTTAGTAGGAACACTGCTTTTTAACAGATTATTTGAGACGCACTGTGTCTTGGGAGAATTTGAAGAGTAGCGAACTCGGGGCTTGAGATGCACACCCCTAGTCATACTGAGACTTTTGGAGGCATTAGCCTCCTCTCTTTTTGTTTTGATATACTTCATCCACCTGACCATCGTTTGCCATGTATATATATATATATATATATATATATATATATATATATTCATTATAATCTTGTTTGTAAGTCGGGAGTGTAAATGGATCAGGAATCCATGTCTGGGATCCCAACTGCCGTCGTTGTTTGTCCTGTGTGGGTTTGGCATTACCAATCTACAGAACGACGGCACTGAAAGTGCAAAATGTTATACATGCAAAATTCTGTTGAGGACAGTTGGACTGTCCAAGTATGTAGATGAATTGACACAGAAGTATCAGGCGCGCATGCCTGGTGAGCGGAAATAACCGCGAAACCGTTCGTATGCTTCCGGGATTCTTCGTTTATTCAAATCCATACTGCTAAATAAAATATATTTATATGTCGTGTTATTTAGGCATTTCCGCTTGTGTTTATTCTTACCTGGTAGGAGATTTTAATCTTGAGGTATATATGCTTTGACTACATCTGTGGAACAATGTAAGGGTACGGATTAAAATCGCCGCAGCGAATGAACGTGCCTAACAGACATTGGCACTCGTTTCTGGCTCCGATGTCTGTTTTGAAGGACTTCCTCTTTTTGTTTGGATGTAAGTTTTCATTTAGTCAAGCAAGTTGTTTCATTTAGATTCGGTTAAGAGCTACCGTGGTCACTAAAATCGAGTCGATACTGAGAGGTTATGTTGGGCGTATAAACAAATGATCATTACACTAAAATCTAGCACCAAGTCAGTTTAACCATCAAGTTTATTATTCCCATTTATCCTAACTAGGTGATTATGCGGTGTCCATGTGCAGGCGAATTATCGAAGGTCTGCCAGTTTTGTTAGGTGCTTTGAGTCTTCCATTAGAGCATAGGTTGCAAGCAAACGTGTTTTAATTGCGTTCATCCTCAAATCAATACAACCACTTACGGAAACAACAAAATGCTGGCACGAGTTGGAAAAAACAGTGGTTTCAGCCGCTGTGGACAGACGGGAATAAGAGTCTAAATGGATCAGTTATTACCAAAAAATTGATTACGTAACAGTGTGAATTACCTAGCCTTCACTAATAGGCTCATACTCATGTCAACATGGTGTATCCTTCCTCAGGCTGCTTTATTCTTTTGTCTGAGTGTTTTTCGCAACAAATGGATGTGAATTACTAAACAATCGTGGATGAGATCATAGCGGTAGATTTTATTAGGACGCCCTAAAGCGCCGGGCTTCTATGGCCTTTCCCCAACTGTATTTAAAGGCGGAATAATGGAACTGGTCAGAGAACTTCAAATTTTGTTCTCGAAGATCTGATACTTCAAGAAGGTCTCCTTCTCATGGGTGGAATCGATCGGAGTCCCCGTCTTCAAAAGAGCTTGCGCAGTGACTGCGCCAACCATAGAGGTATTGGTCTAATCTCAATATCGTGAGAGCTGCTTGCGTCCGCCATTCTTCGCAGGTTGTACATCACACGTGATGGTGTTTTGCGCTTGTTTAGAATGCACCGCTCAAATCTTCATCCTCCAACAGTTGTTCGTGCACCGCTTTACTTTCTAAATTCCAAGGATCATCGTGTTCTTGGACATTCTTGCAGCCTTTGACTCTGTTGACTTTGTCTGCACTATGCCACTGTTTGTTGAGAAATGAAGTACCTGAGAAATACGAGTCGGTCCTCAAAGAGTTGTATGTCATACGTCAGATTGGGTTGGGTTTATGGCTAGCTTTCGCCTCCCTTTATTATCTCCAGCAAAGTACGGCAGGGATGACCTATATTCCCATTTCTTTTCAACTTTGTCATAGAGAGTGTTCTGCAGAACGCCTTATGTGGTCATTTAGACAGCGGAGTTGCTGAGTGACAGTGTGCAGGCAATTCAACCTGCGTTGGATCGCTTGGGGGTTGAGTTATCTAGGTTTAGTATGTGCTTTGGGTCTTTGAAATGCAAAGTATTTCTTCAGGACTGGCAGGAGCCTGTACACACACTTACCTTTTGTGGTGATCGATTGGAGACAGCCTTTAGTTTCACCAACTTTCGATTCTGGTCACGCATCTGGCGGAGGTGATTTGGGAAGAGGTCACATCTCGAATTGCGAAAGGCACAGCAGCTTTTACGAACCTGGGACAATTGCGGCGCCAACATGATATCCGACGTTCCCTCGAAAGAAAAGGGTGTTTAATGCCACAGTTCCTAGTGTTCCTCTTTACGGTTGAGAGACTTGGCCTATTTTCGTTGAGGATGCCTGGCGGGTTTCTGTGTTCGGCCACACGTGTATCGGAAGCATTGGTCGTGTCTGTTGGGAATATCGTGTGAGCAGTGACGATCGTCATGTAGAGGTGCGTCGTCGAGTGTTGGGTGCGGACAGTGGTCCCCTGATTGAGATAATCGGTGTTCGTCGCGTTCGGTGGTTTGGACACGTATTGTGTATGTGTGCCGATCGTCTATCTTTTTGTGCTCGTTTTGCACATGGTTGGCAAGGCTGTAAGAAACGGTGCGTTTGTTAGGCTATGACTTGACGTCGATGTATGAATGAGTTAGCTTTTGTTTTAGCCTCGGTTGATATTTCTCGCCCTTGTTGTTGGGTGCCAGGGAGATAAGGATTGTTGCTATTAGTTTTCCCCCTGTGTTTGTCCCCCTTCTGCAGTCCTGTTACATGTTGTTGTGTTGGCACCGTGCTTGTTTCCGAGCGATATACTTATATATATATATATATATATATATATATATATATATAGCATGTTGATAATGTAGTAAGCATTCATCCGATTTTGGTTGTTTTGAAGATGTCATTCGTTGTGAAGTACTAGGGCCGATTGACTTTTCCACTGTGATATTACCTTTGTGAAACGTTTGGTAAAACGCAACAGTTGTATTCATGTCATTTTGCTTTTCTCGGCCTAGTTTTTGTCCTGGATTAAGCCGGAGAATTCAGTATTTATTTGTTTCTCGGTGACAACATATGAAAATTTGTGACGCATTCCCTCTTAGCCATGGTGTATCACTAGCCCTATAGTAACTGACCCATATATGTAAGTACCCGAAACAAGGTGCGAAGATAAAATGCCTTCGCTTTATTGGTCTGGGGATGGGGATATCTTTCGATCTGAAAGATAGCGAACAGCCTGTATGACTAAAAGAACTCCGTCGGTATTTGAATTTTGGTGTCATGTTCGCAGAAGTGAAAGAATCTGTGGATTTTATAGATGAATGTGTGGAGAACAGTCGTTATTCGAGGCATTATTGATTGACGGTGCTCATATATCACGTTCCAGGGAATACCGTGTCGTTAAGATGCTACACGCTCAATCAACTTGATGCCGTTTAATCGGACCTTGAACTTTGCATCTTGTGGTTATCAGATATAATATTTCAGTTGAAGAGCTCCACGAAGCACACTGGATCTCGTTCGAGAAATAGGTGGAAACAATTTGTTGGAAAAAGTGATTTGGCATTTCCCCAGTTCACGTTCCCGGAGAATGCTGGAAGTTATATCCACAACCTATTGTCCACGATAATTTCTAGGTTGTTAGTTTCGGTTTTGCCTCGCGGACCAAAGCTTTGTATGTCATAACGTATGCATCATCTGATCAGGACTGAAACCCATTTCAAGTCTTGTTGATTTGACTGCATGAGTATCAATTTCATCACAATTCGTTGACGGACTCAAAGCTCCACTGGTATACTGCTATCAGGAATATCATGATGTTACTTCTCAAAGTGAAGGTATTCCTACCAAGAAGCATATATACTGTTTCCACGAATGAGCTAGCAACCTTGATCGATTGCTGTTCAGACCGGATAAGACTGCATGATGGGTGGTGATGAATGGATCAGATTACGAGAAAAAAAGAGCTGCCAGGAGTTCTGTCTTATGAGTACACGTTCAGCTACAGATACAGAACTGATAGGGATATTAGATAGATTAAAGGGAGAACATTTAATGTCTGAAGTACTTTATAACAAGATAGTTCCATGCGGTTCTCAACCACCTAAACTGTACCAAAGAAACATGAGCCGAATGTTTCCGTGAAACTGGTAATTTTAGGAATAGCTCACTTTATTACGATATGGCTCATTGGATCATCGAACTCCTGTAACATAAATGCAAATCTGCAGTCATACAAAGCATAATAGATTCATCAGTCGAGTTAAAAATCAAGACGTATGAACTAAAACCGCGCTTTCGCTGGACGTTAGGTCATTATTCATAAACGTTTTGCTTTTAGTGACGATAGATTAAGTTTGCCGATACGTGACCTAGAGTAGCATGCGAATCGGAATTCTACTGTCAGTATTGAAAAAGATAATCGTGAGATGCACTTGAAATGTGCAATTTCTCTTTGACAGAACCTACTACGGACGGAAAGATGGGGTCGCGATGGGCTCAGTCGTCGGACCGCTTTCGACAGAGATCCTCTTAGCCAAACCCAAGCGAGTCCTTCTAAAGGATACAAAATGTATACTAGTTGCATGGACGGTGCGCTTATTATTTGCAACTCGGAAAACAATCTCTACGGTTAATTAATTTTTTTTAACGGCTACTTCTCAGCAATAAGCCTCACCATGGGATTGGACAGGGGTGGATTTTTCGTTTCCGGATGTAGGGTTGAGGAGAGATGATGTCAATATTGAAAGAAGCGTGTTGCGTGAACGTATATGGATAGGACAATAACTCATTTCTGTAGTTTTGTCAGCTTACGCTTTAATCGGAACTTGGTGAGCTGTCTGTCTGGCCTATAGGGCTAAGAATATATTAGCCCTAAAATGCCGGACTCCGATTTTCCGAGGAAAAACGAATACTCCGATCGGTTTGTAAGGTGGTTCATAGCTGCGGATAACAAACGGATCCAACAACAAACTGTCAAAACTAAAAGTAATCATTGCGTTTCCGTTCAAAGGGAAATAGTGGAGCGAGGACTAGCAACAACAGCCGACAATTGTTTTCCAGCTGGACACATCAGAGTGGTATCGAAGGGGAAGCCTTTCACTGTTCCGAAATCGAAGGATAATTTGCCTTCCCAATCCCAACCCGCATGTTCTATATCAGTTTACGTGCTCTTGTAGTGCTTAGGGCATGGTACACTCGACCAGGGGTCTTTCCAAATGTTTCAAAATACTCTCCGGATACTCTTCAAAAAGACGCAGTCCGAAACATGTCTAGCGTTATAGTGCACCACTTGGTCGATAGTGCACTTGCAAGTGACCCAGCGAGCGCTTTTAGGACGCTCTTAGCGATACCGAAAGTTTTCAGTATATGATTACGGAAAAGGTTACTAACAGTGTTTTGAAAACCATCAAAGTTACTTGTCTGTTGATTTTCTAGAACCAATTAATCTTGATCAATGTGTTGTCCCAAATTTATCCATGCGGGTTTCGATCAGCAAAAAGACTGGATCATATGAGAGACGGTATTTTTGTTTCCCAATGTGTGGTTATTATTTAGGGTTGAATGGGCAGCAGAGACGTTCTGTTCTGCTCACTTCATCCCACCACTGCAGAAAATTATTTGGACAAGGGTGGCACGTTCATGCGACACGTTACACTCCGTCTCCTCACTATTAGCCCTATATTTAAAACCACTTAAGCACTCCGGTAGAACATTAAGCATTTTGGCATGGCTTTCCTGAAGTTATGATCGCTGAGGATGGCTATTGGATGGTGATCCATTCATCGCCAGCCGAGATGCCATCGTCACTGATGTCACCTCGGCGATCCAAACGCCAAACTCAGCTATCGAGACGTCATGAAAACCAACAGTGTGATCTACGACACATTTTCAGAATCATTGCGATTTTGGTATGGTACTTGTGCAGTCAGAGCTGGCTAGTTCAGTCTGATTTGATATCGCTCACAGCAAACTTCCAAGCATATCGCGCAGATAAAACTGAAAATGCTAACCATTTTTCGTCTGTCTCAGCACTAAACTGACAGCTTGCATCGAAATTCGTTTCCCGAAAGTAACCTAAATCAATTCGTCGAACCGTTGCAACTTACCTTACAGATGAGCAAATCGAATAGATCAAAGATCGTCCATATCCTCTGTCTTGATTCGACGAAATGCTTGCAAGGGAATTACTTTTTGTTCATTGACATGCTCTTGCCTCCCTTGTTCTTGCTGGTTCACTCATCGTGCTTTGATCTAGGTCAATTTCAATAAAATTTGCCGCGTGAAAGATCCACTCAATATATACAGTATGGTAGAACATCCAAAACACAAGTTTCAGAATATCTAGGTATGACGGCATTTCACCAACTTGTCTATGGTGAAGCGACGGTTATTTTTGTTTTGTGGGTTTCGTAAACTAGTTGTTTTACTGTGCCTGTTTAGTGGTATTACATCCTCGTCTGTCGAACCGTAAGGTAATCTTTTGAAAAAGGATTGTAAAACTATGCAGTTCGTCGCATTTTGTTCGGTGCAAGCGACATCCAGGCTTCAAACTTGGGGTTCGTATTAAATTTTGATTGATACCTAAATTTATTAATCGTTAGGTTTTTGTGACGTGAATTAATTCAGTATTGTCGATCATTCTGGTTCACATGGACTCAAGCCATGCATTAGTCCTTGCTCGCTTTTATTTGGGCCTAGTCTGTCGTCGCGAAATTTTCGCGTCCTACACAGGTGATTCGAGACGATAATCACTGACTTCATTTCTGATCGTAGCTTTAAACGCTGTCGACGTCATAACGAAACTCTCAGGATCCGAGCGAGCAATGTGAACAGATCAAAGAAGCATTACACTCAGCGGCAACTGCCACGGAGGACTTCAAGCGATTTAAACATCAGAAACGACAGATAACCTTGACTTCTGTTGGATATTCTCAAATCTGTCTCCGTGGATGCCAAATACTATGAGACGCGTAAATCCCCCAGAAGCAAGCTAACCAGGAGCCTGAAAAAAGATCACGAGCGACCGTAGTACACTTCTCTAGTGCAGGAAAACGGAAAAGGCTGAAGTTATTGGCAATAATCACAACCTTTGCGGAGTGATTAGGAAGCCAAACGTAATCGAGGTGACCAAGTAACCTGGCGGCTCCCTGATTCACCCTTAGCATCGCCTAAAGCGCTGCACAGATCACAAAAAGACATCGTTTAGGTGGCTCCTGTTCACAATGAATTAACTATTTACGACTCCAAGTGAAACAGTGCAGGTAAATACCTCCATCCGAAGTTGGAGGTAATAAAGAAGATAGGTCTTTTTAAAAGGTATAAGGCAGCTAGATCAGATGGACCACGTCCGCCCTAATTCAAGGGCGGTGGCAATTTATTGACAAAACTCCTAGGGTCAATCTGGGCAAAGGAACGGATTGTCAAGGGATTGTGTGAATCAATAATCGCACTGATTTACAAGAAAAGTGATGAGTTCTTATGTGGGAACCCCAGAAGAATTGGTTTGGTAAGTATCACACTCAAGCTGCTCGCGGACTTTATCCTCGACCGACTACCTAGTACTCGCGAAAGGTGTATGCGTGAGAGCCGATCCGGTTTTTGACCCGGTCGGGTTAGTATTGACCAAATGCTCACACTGCGACAAATCCTAGAACATAGACACATGTTCCATAGACCCACGATTTATGTATTCCTTTATCTAAAAGCGATGTTTGACTCAGTTGATCGTACAGCTCTTTGGCGCTGCCTCAAAAAAGCATGTCATAAGATTCTATTTCACTTATCCAATCTCTGTATTCGGACAGCCGAATTGGAGTTCGTGCTTACGGTGATCTTTCACCCGAGTTCACCACGAGGAGTTGTTTTCTTAACAAATGACTCCATGCGCCTTTTCAACATTCGTTTTTTTAGATAGTATTGGGGACAACTCTATCCTCGTATGAGAATAGTAGTGAACTTCCTGACTCAAAATTTGCGGACAACTTTGTGCTACCAGTTGAAGACCCAATTACTTTTTCAGTTTTTTTCAGAACTTCGGACGATATCGCAAGTTTGTTTTGGTTGTTTTCTACTTTTGAAGTGTAAAATGCTGTTGCAGTACTGGAATGGCCCAAGATCGAATTTTGTCCTTGCATAGAAAGGTTTAAGTGAGGTGGACAGACTTAGTTACTTGGATAGTTGTAACTCTTCTGGTGGCCGTATATCGGATGAATTGTTTTCGTGCAAGCAGAGAGTTCGATTGGCATTCATTTATTTGAGACATTTGCGGAATCGGTCTGATATCCGCTTGTGGATCAACGGCCGGGTATAGTCACAGCACCAGTGATGTCTGTGTTGGTATGCGACTCGAAAGTGTGGCCTTTGAGAGCAGAACATGTGCGATGATTTTCGGTGTTTGTGCACAGTTGTCTTCGTATGGTTTGCAAGATATGATTAGAGAATCTTGTCATGAAATGGTTGAAAAAGTTTGAGAACTTTGACCTGTAAACAGCCTCGTGTAGGCCCAATCAGATTTTGGGATTGAGGTCCACGGGATCCCCTTTTGGTCCGAGGGTTGGAGATATTAGGTGATATGGTTCATTGACGCTGTCAGTGGCGTTCTTGCATTTGAAACCTTCTGTCTCATTCAGTTCTTCAACCTATTATTTTGAAGTTGACCTTTGACTATTTTTCCTGTGAGCTGTTTGTACTTTGGGGTGGAAGCGAAATGCAGAACACGTTGATGCTAGGTTAATGGTTGTAAAAATAGTTGAACTGACCTATCTTGATTGTTACTTCTCGAAGATCCGAACAACCTCACTATGAAACTGACAGCCTGAGCAACTCCGAAGACTGATTCTAATGCCGATGCAGATAAAACGGAAATCAAAAGTGGTCGGTGATCACAAAATAATTCAGGTGGGGTCTTTACACTGTTTGTAGACTTACTCATCACGCAGTAAAGCAAAGTTGTACTTCCCATCGAGTAACGTTGTGGTTGCTTTCTTTGCACAGATGGTGTTTACACCACCTGTGAAATCACATTTTACGTTCTGCATTCCAATTCGGAAGGGTTGTTGCTATTGAATTTGAATAAATCCAATGCAGTTTTGTGTACTATCTTAAATAGTTTCTAACGGTAGCTATGTCGTTCATCCGGTGTGATGCGTGACTCATCTGTCGAACCATGAATTTCACTTTACTTGTCAGCAAAAAAACAAAACCAGCTGTTACACCCATACATGATGAGTATCTCTGTGAATGAATTGCACATTTGCTGATTTGTCTACCAATTCATATATACTCTGTCTGATTGCGGCAATGTATTGGGATTCATTGACTGATTATTCAGCATACAATAACCGGTAATGTGATTTCACTCATTTTTGTGGACCGATTGCACTTAATGTGCAAACGGATTGTGCATATATATATATATGCACAGGGGTATATAATATGAATGCATAATAAGTCTACTATCTTCAGATTCCTTATGAGTATGTTGCGTACATTGGCCAGCTGCTTATGTAAGCGAGTGTCAGATTAGAACCGGGCCATTTGGACCGTAATTAGTAAAATGATCGGATTTTCGATTGTTATCGCTGATGAGGATGATGGTGTTGCTATTTTCGTTGGTGTTCGTGGTGTCCAGGAACAAGCATACTCGAATAATATTGTCCGGCCAATCAGATGTCAAATACTCATTTGGAGCAAATTCGCGCCTGTGCTCATCGGGCATTGGAAGCCAAATGCTTCAAGTTTACTTGTTTTTCGCCATGATTTGGGACATGTTTGCCTATATTTGATCGACCCGTTAAAGCGTTAGTTTCAAAGCCGCTTCGTACTATTCAGATCTGATGGTTGACCGGACGTAACTGGGAGAATTGCAACTACGAATGCCTTTCGACATCCTAATCGGAATGGGTTTGAATATCCAATCATGCCAGTATTGTGTATCGCCATTCACCCTTGTTTAGGTCAACTGAAAATTTCATCTGTGTGATTAACTTCCTTCGTCCTGTGCATGCCAGAGATGAGCAGTATCACAGTACAATTTTCGGGGTGATTTCAGTCAATTCAACTTGTGATATACATGATTCTTCAGGTGACGCATAGCTGTTCTTCTCCAATGAGCATATGCAAACTGTCCACGATGTATTTGTTGTTTCACCGGTGCTGATCGGTTGCGTAAAACACGTTGCCATCTCGAAAATTAAAGGCTTGATTGCTAAACTTGTTGGCCATTGGGGATAGTAGACAGTGATATGCCATAACCTGATTTCAGTCTTCAGGCTCATGATTAACGGTTCTCTTAGAAACTTTGAACTTTTAAAATTCCGTACTAAGCCACTTCCATACCACTAATGTTTCACGAATAGATTAAAATTAAAGCAGTGACGGACAGCCTTTTTTCGTTACACTATACTCGTAGAATATTTTAATCCCAGAATTAAAATGCGATTTGAATGATCAGTTTAACTTCCTCATAAATTGATCCATCATGTAGCAATAAAGCTCAGTTCACCATTAGGAGGCCGATATATCACTTTGTGATAATGTTAAAGGGACCGCGATGAAGCGTTGCAGAAAAATCAATAGTTGTTCTGTTCGACCCACAGTTGCTTGTCCTGGGCCCGAATTCGACTGAGGTGCGGTTTACATGCATCGTTTTGGATTTTAAAAAATAACAAAGAAGCTATTCACAGTTCTTCGATAGCCTAAGATGAGTACATGATAACTGATGCTTCTTAGTGGATATTTATTGAAAAGTATTTTTTATTGCACATTGACGGCGGTGGCCAAGTGGATTAAACGTCTGTCACCAAAAGGTCAGAAGTTCGTATCTCAGATCCGGCGGTCAATTTGATGGTAGACAACAACTAGTTTTCGACCGTCTCGTACTATTCTTATGTGGTTCTGTACCACTAAGTTTCAGGGTCACCGCTGCCGGATCCTTTCTCTCCGTGTAGTGGTCCCTAATGATTGAGATATGCTCCTTCCACTGCCCATACACTTCAGGCATGTAGTGAAAAATGTCAAAGGACATACTGCAAAATGGGATTACGGTAACCATTCACGTACGAATCAGTATGCTGATTCTCTTTTTAAAAAGGGAAACGTAAATGGAATTGGCTGTGTTCGAGAATAGAGCAAATTTCGGTGTTTTCTTAGGGCTGAGAATATAAGAAAGATAGATGAAAAGGCAGGATGTGACGTAAAAAAGAAAGCACACACTTTATGGGCGATGGACGGAATACCGTCCGGACCGGGTGGTTTGTATATGCCCGGGGTTTCAATGCTAGACGAATCTTCCTGGTGCTGATAGCCGATGCAAAAGGGTGGCTAGTAAAAATAGAAGTAATCAGAAACCCAGGATAACTGACTCAGGCGGAATGGGTAATAAATCGGGAAGCGGAGTTCTCAGCTTTCTCTTGTGGTTCAAAAACAAAGTCGACAGAAGTATCAAGAATGGAAGCGCAGGAACTAGCTCTGGCAGGGGACCAAAATATTCAGCTATCAGTCTCGTACGTTTGGCTTTGTAACGAACGACGCGTTCGAAACACAGTGTTGTCGATCTCATTCGGTCCTTGCTTGCTTAAATAGATGACAAAATGATGGTCTTTAATCATGCGTCGGTCGTTTCCTTTGAGTAGGACTACATCGGATGTCAGACTATGTTACGTTCGGTTTTTTACATTGTCATTTACTCACCTGACATGAAGACATCGGATTTGGATGAATTTCTGATCTCACATTTCGTCAGTAATGATTGTGGTTAGTTCGAATAGATTGAGATATGATAGAAAAACATTGCCACTCTCTTCTAGTATGTCGGTCATTTTGTTCAACAGTTGTTTTCTTTTGATAACGCTCTGGTGCGCGTGTGGCCTACAATCACTTCCGGAATCGTGGGACATTTCACCCCTATTGAAACGAGTTTGCATACCCCATATATTCCAAAAACGATATCCTTCAGCTGGTCCAAAATCAGAATCCCAACTGTTTCCCCTCATCCGAATCCCGTTGTGTATCCCATTGGTAAAGATGGTAATTTTTGTTGTTATCTCGAGGGCCTTGAAAAAAACAGCGAGAACTTCCCACTGACCAAACGTTTGCTGCCATCACGGGAACGGTTGTCAATTCAACGATATTTTCCGGCCACAAATTGTATCCCATGTAGTGTGCATTGTTGCAATCGCCATTGCTGAGAGGAACACGCACACGCACACGCGCTCGCACATGCATATGATTGATAGGCCAGCAGCATTGC
This sequence comes from Fasciolopsis buskii, assembly GCA_008360955.1. NCBI lineage: Eukaryota > Metazoa > Platyhelminthes > Trematoda > Plagiorchiida > Fasciolidae > Fasciolopsis > Fasciolopsis buskii. Next base: position 69,260 of record LUCM01005623.1, on the reverse strand, counting down.
GTTTGCACAAGTCTCGCACTTTTCCACTGTCAAGGTTATACATTTGGACCAACCTTATCGATCAACTGTGGTTGTCGTAAAATAGAAGATAGATTAACCATCCCAACTGTACCTCATTAACAAATTTTTAAGACCAACTGCTCTGTCCGCCTGAGTACATTTTTGACTTATTTCCTAGCGTAAATTTAGACATATCCTGACAATGTACACTTTAAACGCCAGAAGGTGAGAAGTACTTTTTTTATTTGAGGATATGCAGATTTTTCGTTGTTTAATGGGCCTTGGTTATCGTCTATTAATCACTGATCATCATTTACTAATCTCAGGTTGCGTTTTTCTGTACTGGCCTAGAGTAGAATAGGCACATATTTTTAAACAAGGAATGTCACATGTATACACATCACATATGAATTGTGCAACCCGGTCACTTGAATCTCTTCAATAGCTCTAATTTCAGTAGATAAAAGTGTGGTTATTCGAGCCTAGATCATTCATCTTAAAAAAATTTCCGAGGTCGGTAAACCATAGCCGAAGCTAACGAGATGAAGAAGAAACCCTTTAGATATTTTTCTTCTTAGAAAAATGCTGACTACAATGGCCTCATGAAATTTTACTACTTTGCTGTATTCTCTTTCCTCAGGAGACTGGTGACCGCTGGCAACACAAACCAGTCGTGGACCAAGAAAAGTAGACGGTAGTCACTTTAGTCATGTAATATGAAAATGTAAGATAATTATCCCGAGTTTGAATCTCCTGATAGTTGTGTGCTAAAACAGCAGTCTTATGCTCGAGGGTGCATGTAATGGAACTCACAAAGATTTGGAAAAGATTAACTGTTCTGGACCGATGCACAATACGTATATCAGCCAGTAGTCTGCATTTCGTCCAACTAGAAGTGTCAGCACAGCTCGGTAGACGGATGCTAACGAATCATCCTCACATGGAGAAAGATGCCACTGCCGATCGATGAGTCATATGTTGTTCATCTTACATGTGATCCAGGAGCATGTGGAAGAACAGATGGAGTACGAGTACGTTATAACCGACTTAGTTACGTCCTTTAAAACATTTGTCAGTAGATGAAATCATGTTACACGTAAGCGGCGGTGAGAGAGAGTTGACACCCCAAATTGCACTATCGTCACCGCTGCAGTCACGTTGAAATGTGGCGGAGACCCTTGTAGGCCGTGCACTGATTTTCTACCCGTCCAATCTAACGTCCGGTCGGGATATTTGCATTTTGAATCTACGGGCATCCTGGACAGACTGTCGACGGAATCACATGACTTGAACGAGGTTGTATAGAGTTCCAGATCTGACTTGCCACCAAGTCCAAGAGCACGTTCTGGGAGAAAACGCTGTGATTCTTTCTTCACCACCAATTGCTGAAATATTGCACATCGCATTGTTAAAGTGAACAAATTACGATATTTTGCACTCTTATCGTTCGTATTGGCTAATTACACAAACCCAGTTTGATTTTGATTCACAGAACCAGTCAAAATGATACTTTTAACAGCGTATACTCTGTTCTACTGTCAAACCATTCTGGTCGCTTGGAGATCATATTTTCCCACTAACCACGGTTACTGTTTCCCTCATCGTTTCAGGGAGGGACGATTATTGGTTCGGCTCGGTGTATGGATTTTCGTGAACGCGAGGGACGTCTAAAAGCCGCCGCAAATCTCATTGCAAAGGGAATCACAAATTTGGTGGCAATCGGTGGAGATGGTTCACTTACTGGTGCTAATCAGTTCAAAATCGAATGGCCAAGCTTGTTGGAGGAATTGGTCAACACAAGTAATTGTTTACCGTTTAACTGTTTCGCTTTTTTTAAGTGGTCCATAGGACGATGCTGTTAGTTGTATTTTGGCCCACTCGTCTCGCATAAATTTGACTGCACTGGGAAATTTTATCTGAGCGTTCCATACTTTAGCATCTCGTTGGACAATCCACAGCTTTTCATGAAATTAGTGACCATATGATATTAACTCTCAAATCACCATTAAGAAACCATGGGAGCACTGTACAGCTGTTTCGTCCTTGTTAGGAATCATCAGTAGTGTATATGCACCACGCCCCAACCGAACTAGGACGCGAACCCGGGACAAACGATTGTGCGTCGGACGCCATAGCCATTACGTTACCGGATATGTTCTCAACGACTTGTTGAAATTCACCACATGATGTTGCACTTATCTGTCACTAATTTGCGCGGCCACGGACCGCTAGCGCATAGCAATTCACTCCTGTTGGTAGATGACTTCTCTGCAAGTAGCCTAAATACGACGAAGGCTTTGGACATGATCTACTGAGCTTGGCTATTTGGGTTCGCGTCCCATTTCGGGCACGGTGGATATGCACTGCCGATGATTACTAACAAGAATGAAACGGCTGTGCACAGTGCTTTCATCATTTCTTGATGACTAGTTGGGCGTTGATATCACATGGTGAAAATGCAATCTATTATGAACGCAATCTACAGGTTCCCCATCCTCCTCTAGGTTTACTCGCAGCAGGTATTCGTAAGTGAGGGTCTTACAGTTTTCAGACTGATACAGCGAACGGCTGAAGTTTGGCAATATAATTTCTTTTGAATCATTAGGACTTTGGACGCATTATGAGTCCATTTTAGGTTGACCAGCACCCAGTTGCTGAGTTTAGTGATAATCCAGGGCCCGCCGGTGACATCCGCGATAACATCACCCGTTGATGGTCATCTTACTCGTTCATGTTTGCGGGGAATATGTATTCGGTACAGGCCTTATTCATTCCGATAACCTTAACATTTTACGCGACAGCGGATGAGCCGATTAAGTGTCGATTAGATAGCAATTCGCTATACCCGTGTCGTTACCACACCAGACCTAATTTATCCTTGTGTGGTTCTGTACTACTCCAAGTCTCAGGGTGAAGGTTGCCGATCCACTTCACACCCACGTTTAGTCGATCCTAGTGAATGTGAAGCATGGTCCTTCTACTACGTTTATGCTTCTTGCGTGTCATAAAAATTGTGATAAATTGTCGCCTGAAGCCACACTTCAATCAGCCCAGCGAATGTACTTTATCCGATAGCTCTGCATGCGGTGAATTCCATAGCTAATTTTCTAACATTCAGACAGTTGTTGGGCTTAAGTTTATTGGATTCACTGAAGCACTAAGTAGATGATGCCGAAGGTAGATTTGACCTCAGAAATGGTCTAACCAGTGTTATGTGATCTGGGTTGATTTGCTTTCTCCAAACTGGAATCACGCTGAGCTAACCGGGTTTGGGATGAAACTTTCTCACTGGGACCATCCGGGTTCTGATCGTTTTCAGGCCTTGTGAAAGTGAAAATTGCGCTTTTCCAATAACTCCACTTACACTCGTCTACGCGGGAAAATTCCATACAAAATAACCCAGTTCGTGTTAGAACAATGACCAATGTAGATCTGCAGACAAAATTCAGCGAATCGTTTGCTAGTTTTGTCCTGGTATATATATATATATATAAGCAGGAAGTAGTATCTGGATGCGTAAACAAAATTAGCCCGGGAGCACATATATATATATATATATATATATGTACGCACTTACCGGCCTTCTTCTATCCATCCATGTTAATGATTTGTTTGCTGCGGAGTCTTCTTCGTTTGTTTATATTTAATTTGAGATTCGCAAATAATACTACAAATGTGAAATCCTCCTTTTAGTGTCATGGTATCGAACTTATCCGAATAATCTATCATCCAATCGGACAGTTAGAAACCGTGGATTCATTGAGGAGTAACATTATCTTTTAAAAATTCAAAACAACCGCAATATCACCACCGAGAATGTTTGCTTATTCGCCACACCATCGGGCTATCCTTAACAACTTACACTCATAGCTCTCGCTCCCTGCGCATCCAAATTGCTAGGACGATTTGATGATCTTGCCAATTAACGATGATTAACTGTGCTGCGGCTAAATCAGTATGTTTTCATTGTGTTACTATAAATGTCATGCGAATCACGCGCCACTTCGGTACATTTGCCAGCCGGTCTTTCTGAATCACTCTTGTTGTTCAACGCTGTACTACATGGAAACTTCCTTTTAATTTATTGTTTGTATATCCACCACGAAAGTATTATAGTCTTATCGTACATCTTGTTAAATTAAGGCATACTAAAAGCGAGCCTGTTAATCATTATGTTTTATTCAGATAGATTACATCCATTACAATAGGATTGTGATAATCTGCGCGGCTCGGTAACTCAAACCATGTTCTGCATCGACTATCGGCTACTGGTGAAAGGCATACGTTTGAGAGTCAGGCTCATCTCAGACCATATTTGGACCATATTGGTTATAGGTTTTAGGACACAATCACCCTTAGTCGATCTACTTAGTATGTTTTTCCTGATCCGGCAGTCGTGTTCAACTCAGTCTATCGTCCAGTACCTGTGGTCGTAAGGTGTCAGAGAAATTCACTTCACTTTTCGGTCCCTGCATGCGCATAACGAAAGCCAAGTGCATGGTTACAGCAATCGTCTACTCAATATCGTCAAATTCGGGGTTTTACTCCACCAACCATACTTTTTATTTTCACAACAATTTGATCCCAGATATAACGCCATCCTAGGAGAATGACATTGTTGACTTTCTGTAGGGGAAATACCACGTCCGTTTTGCAAAGTGAGTATAGTATTGTACATGCTTGGCCAAAATATATGCTCCTCTATGGCTTTATATTTAAAGTGTCCACGAATCACATTGCTGTTCTTTTTCTCAGCCGATATGAACTATCTTGAGCTTGACTTGGTCGAAGATCAACTAACTTTTTTATGGCATGCTTTACACATAAATGTAGTAGAATGGACATGTCCTGTTGCCACTGGGACCCACTACACGGGAACAGGGACCGACAAACAGGGCAGTAGAGCTTGAAGTGGCATAGAACTACGTAAGTTCTCATTAGGTTACGTATGATTACGAGCCGGGGCAACAGCGAGTTGTCGTCTACCACCAAACTAAAACGATTTCTCATCAAATAACCCGAGCCCGTGCACAAATGGCGTATCTAACGATCTTCGAATGTAAGAAGGTGAACGTCAGAGGGTAGATAAATTTTTTCTAGTGATTCCTTCCCATGGTATTACATATTCTCCAATCGTACAATTATTTCCTGTATGATTTGCAGAACATCAGTAGGAATCACAGAAGACAATTTTTCCTATTCTCGAAATTGGTTTTCCTAATGTGACTGTGTGTAAGATAAATCAGAATATAGAAAACCCTCGGATTCCAGAGACATGGTTGGTGAGTCATTCTAAATATCTAACCGTCCCAGTCACTCGAAAGGAGAACGACAAACGATAGGGACTTCGAATTATTTTCATTCGTTCATCCTCTCAAAGCATGTCAGGATCTGGGAAACTTATTTCCATGTTTCATATAGTCACAGTAAACGAACTGATTAGGGTGAACACATTCGACAATCGTTTTACTCTTGCCAGTCGGTACATGTATCGTGGTAACTGTTTAAGCATATTTGGACATGTGCTATTGACTCACTCAGTACCAGGAGTCCATTGTTTCGGTTTCTCCACTCCACATTCCTATCGCTTGTCATACCCTTTTCTATTTTCCAGATTGCATAATGAAGTGGCACAGTTTGAGCTCTGAAATGACTTTCACTTTGTGGCTGAAATTCGGAGAAGATGGGCACATGTCCGGTTGATAGACAGACCCGATTCATGTTATATACTTCACGCCTAGTCGACCGATCTGCAAACTGACCAAACCCTAGACGGTCCACGTTAGTTGCGGTTCCTGATAGACGTTTTGCACATGTAGCCATGGGAGCTTTTATAACCCAAAGCGTATTTCTGAGTGAAAATTGTCATTTCTTCTGAACAGCATCAGCAGTAATCTAGGATTTCAATAGAGATAACAAGATCTCTATTTTTCACATCGTTCCCCTTGTAAACAGAAAGAATCCGCCCCGAGCAGGCCGCTATCTGTTCGCATCTGAACATCGTTGGCCTAGTCGGTAGCATTGATAACGATTTTTGCGGGACAGATATGACTATCGGTGCGGATTCCGCATTGCATCGGATTATCGAAGCCACAGACGCGATCACAACGACCGCATTGTCCCATCAGCGCTGTTTCATCCTGGAAGTGATGGGTCGCCACTGTGGTTATTTAGCCTTAGTGGCTTCGATGGCGTGCGAAGCGGATTGGGTGTTCATTCCCGAGTTGCCGCCCGCGGATGATTGGCGTGAGAAATTGTGCAAAAAGCTGCGATTGGTACGTTCTTTGTCTTAACATCATCATTTTTAATACGTTATTTATGTCGCGTAGATGGCATCGCAAGTGTTCGATTGGACTGAGACTCTTTTTTAACTTGCTGTTTGTGTGTGTTTACGTGTGTATGCGTGTGACTGTTTGGACCTTGTCCCGTGAGGTGTGGTTTTCTAATTACATCCTTACCACACTTTACACAACTCACCATTCATTTCAGTCGATTCCGATTTCACATATATTCGCTTGTATTTCTGTGCTTTTACTGAAGAAGAAATTTTCCTTTTCGCGAATGTTATACAATGAATCCTAAAATATCCCATCGATCTCGACTATTCGATTTGTCTAAAACTCGTGGTGAAAACAAAAGAAATTCGGTCCCAGGTTATGATGGTCGATAGGTAATTGCACTTTCTGGGGTGAGTGAGTTAATGCATTTAACGGGACAGTGAGTATCCCCCATCCAGTTAATAATTTCCATTGACCAGAACATGAGGATATTGCCTCGTATTGAGACCGTATTTGCTAAAATTGTTTGTTATCATTATAACAAATCCTTTTCGAATTTGTATGCCGATGACATTGTGGATCGTCCCTCATACAGGTGAAGACTCGAAATGAACGTGACTGTCACGTTGAAATGCTTCTAGGTTGCACAGAACTCCAAGCTTCCTCAATCAGCAAAAACGATCGGTTTCTAGACAAAAAAACGGACAATAAGCAGTATTTTTCATTTCTTATTTGTCCTGTATAGAAAGTCGAGAAATCCTAACACCAACGGCTCGACTTTTAACTCCCGTCCAATCGTTATTTATATCTTAAAACTCATGACTATATACAGTGCTTGTGAGAGCGCAGAATATCCAGCCAATTGTTATCTACCAGGTTAGTGATTGGCGATAGCACGAATCGAGCCCCGGACCGTTATGAACGTTGTCTGTGTTCGCATAGTCCTACTAAATGTTTTTGGTTAAAATAACCTCAGGTTTCCAATGTGTCTGAAGCATCATGCTGGAGATTCGCGTCCAGATTTTTAGTGGGACTCAGTTTTTTGTTTATAGTCTTTCCCGTTTTATTTGCAGCATCTTTCAACACCTGGTGGCCTTCATGTCCATAACTATTTTCAGTTCAGTAGACGTTTTTTCCTAACTCATGAGTCACTTATCGCGTCGCATATAGTCGGAACATCGGGTGGGGGATCGCAAGATTCATCGTTGTATGCCGGCTACTGATGGGCACTATCCAACCGAGACAGTCATAGTCTGTAGTCTCCGATAGCTTCGGCACGTTTTACGATGTCTGTCCAGAGTCTGTTTTCCCGTGCTCTTGTTGCAGCCGTTAAGCATATCTAAGAAATGCGACGCAGCGGACAGACTATGACTTGACGCGATGTGAAAAGTTAGTTTCGGCATTGCCTTACCCCGGACCCATGAGATAAGGACTGGCAGAGCTGAATAATACGGTGCAGAGTCAACGCCAGTGGCGTAAATACTGTATGGTCTAACTGTAGAACTCGTGCCGCGTAAAGCAAAACGGATAAGCGAAGCACCTGTAGTGAACACAAAAAAGCAGGCAATTTCGTTTCTTCGAACTTGTCGTCTCTTATTTGAGTAAAGTTGTCTGACTTCACATCGGAATTATATATATATAATATATATATACCCACGTATACACTCAAGTCATGCAAGAAAAAGGGTCAAAAATATGTTCATTTCAGATGAACACCCGGAATTCAACACCGGATATAACCTTTTAGTTTGAGTTTTTACAACCAACAACTTGGCATAAACGCGCTTTGGTTTTGGTTCCTACCTCGGAGCACCAACTATTCGAAAAAGAAGAAGAGAACGAAAAGTAGTGAAAGATCCACGGGAAACTAATAAGGGGAGGAGAGATTTCGAATATATATATATATATTGCCAGAATATGGCGGAAGAATTTTCTGAGTAACTCAGTAATTAGGCTAGGTACTGAGTGTTGGGATTCAATTTTTTGAACAAACCATGAAAATAAATAGGATAAGGTGTTTGGGACAAGCGTCGCGCAAGCCCGCAATACGATTGCCCCGCTGCATATCTTTCTGTGAAGTAGTTAGTGACAGCAAGATAAGTCTAGGTAGACGATTCATGATTGGATAAAGGTATGGAAATCTTGACCGGTGGCTTAGCCCGTATGTGCCCGGGTTGGGTTCACGGGATCCTTCTAAACTACGGTTGGAGACAATGGGTGATATGGCTGATTGCTGCAGTGAGTAGCATTCTTGCAGTCGAAATCTCATCATTTTCCCGTGGATCTTTCACTACTTTTCGATCTCTTCTTCTCTGAGGTTGGAACCAAAACCAAAGCACATTTGTGCAAAGTTATTGGTTGTAAAAACTGAGACTGAAGTTGATGTCCGGTTTTCGGAAATAGATTTTACAAAGGATATATCGAACCCACTGTAGAAACCAGTGGTGTTAGATTCCCAGCTTTCATCCGAAATGATCCTTCTTCTTGTAGGTCTTGTATATTTATATGGTTGAAGCCTTTGAAATCGATGTGTCATTGAAATTCTGAGTGATAAACGAAAAGAAGCAGACCGCATCATTCGTGCGCTGGTGCGTGTCAAAATCATGAAAGCGCGGACGGCAAGTAAAAGAACAAAGAACTCACGTACTCGTCGAGCTCCGATTTACAGAGTTGTCATGTCGGCTTATGCGTTCAAGTGTTGGGTTGATTGTGACACAAGAATTCAGTGCATATCGACTGATAGCCATATTTGGGCAGTTAGAAGTAGCAGGACCATCGAAGGAAGAATTTCGATGAAAACAAAACAATTGCTGTTATGGATTTCTCCAGAGTTTTATCATTAGTTCTGGGTTCAAATATTGGAATGCACTGCGTAACGTGAAACGTGTAGATAAAATGAAAGTCGATGCCATTAGGCTGTAGTCAGACTTCTTAGTTTTACTTGCTTGAATCTGAAAATTGCGAGTCCGTCTTAAATGGTGGTTGATATCTTGTTTTGAATTTCGAAGACCGACGCACTCCGTCACGTAATTGAGACAAGTTCCACTTGGCTGATAGCATTTTTCTTCTTTCCCATGAAGATCTTTTAAGCACTTTTAATGGAGTTCACTTTCAATTTCTATCTACACAAAACTCCGTTCTTATGGTCAGCCTCCATAGGTCGTTCATTTCCTAAGACCCACAATGCCAACTGTTAACCGAAGCTTTTTATCATTGATTTCAGGATCGTGAAGCCGGTCAGCGACTTAGTATCATCATGGTCGCTGAAGGTGCGATCGATCGTCAGTGTAAGCCAATTACGTGTGAAGAAATTCGCGAGCTAATTGTGAAAGAGCTCGGCTTTGACACCAGAATTACAGTGTTGGGTCACGTGCAACGAGGAGGTCGTCCGTCAGCATTCGATCGGATCCTGGGTAGCCGCATGGGCGCGGAAGCTGTGCTGGCCCTGATGGACGCTGATCGTAATCGTGATCTGCCGGCCTGTGTGATCAGTCTAGACGGAAATCAGGCTGTTCGCGTCCCACTGATGCGTTGTGTTGAGAAAGTACGTGCTCAGAAACCCAGTGTCCAAACTGACATTTCGGTGTGAAACTGTTTTCATCGACTAATTTGATCCATCGGTGTGTTATTAAGATCTCGGCATAAGACATACTTGAAAGCAGTATTCCCGAGGTTTGAAAAAAAATTGGATTTGTGTTCTGAGAAGAGGAGATGCGAATAACAAGTCGTTCACTTAATGTTCCACGTCGTTCTTCCATACATATCAGTGCAGCCCAGTTTTGTTTTTACCACCACTTACCTTGTATCAAGATACTCTTTTTTGGGATGCTATTTCACCATCTACCCAAAAAAAATCAGCTGTAAAGTTGAAAAGCCATATCGGATAGGAAAGATTTCGAATGGAAGAATGCCGCAAACTGTTGGATCGCGTCATCCATTGTACCTAGTCCGGGCTTAGGGGGATCTCGTGGACCCCAACCCGGTCATCTGACAGCACCTTTGCTTCGTTCTGGCACTTTGATGAACATACCGCTGGGAGAAGGCAATGTGTCACACATCGTCGGCAATTTCTTTTCGAAAGTGATGCTGATTTGGGAGCTTAATAAAAGGAGTTTAGGGCGAGTAGCAGATTTGGAGGCTGAGACACACCCCAATCGTACTGAGGGATTTGAAGGCACGTGACACTCAGGTGAATATGTGAACAGCTATGAGTTGTTCGGATGGTTCCGAGACTGTATTTTTAATTTGTATAAATACCAACAACAGATTTTGTAGTGCCACTTCACCAAAATGCAGTTTCGGGTAAGTCAATAACAAGAATCCAGTGTTATAGTTTCATCTCGACTCGTTTGTCCGATACTCCGTTTACTTTAGGGATTCAGCTTTCCTCTGCTATCAATTGCCGTCGCCACCATCAGTCCTTACATTTTGTCTAACCGAACTTGTCGTCTTGTCGCGTCACTTGGAATTCACATTTGACTGAGCATTGCGTTATTTTATTTTTCTTCTACGCCTTTCCAGACTCGGATGGTTGGTGAAGCTCTAAAAGCCAGACAATTCGACCGAGCCGTCGAACTGCGAGGAGCGTAAGTTTTTCTCGTTTTCCACTCTTTGTTTGGCGAAATAATATCCTATCTGCAAAATGAATGGGCGCAATTGTGCCTACTTTGATATAGTCCGAACAGAAGCCAAATTTAAATAAGGCGATATTACGGATAAACGAATGACGTCACTAATGGAGGCATCTTCGAGTTAGTACTTAAATGTCTGCCAGCTTTGAGAATCGTTCTTCGTTGAGTTATCTGATCAATTGGAAATGGCCTAAGCTATACGATCCCCGTTCTATGAAACAAATGAGCAACACAAATTGAAGAAGGATTGGTCGTATCTATCCAGACGCCTCTGAAGGAATAATCATTCTTACTGTTGCCTGAAAAGTAATATATCAAGGGTACTAAAAATTTTCTATTTGGCAGTACCCAGAGAATATTACATTTAGGTGTTGCTGACTAGTTCTGATTATCACGGAGTCTTGATCTGAAAGTGGCGGGTTAGAATTCTTATACCATCACCGGTCGACTTACCCTCACGGCAGTTCTACGTTGACGGTGTTTTCCCATCCTGGAAGTATTGGAAGATTCAGATAAAGGACAAAGCATTGGTTTCATCGAGTTGCTCCGTCTGAATTCACTAACTAGGAAACTTTGGCACGCTTCTCCTTGCTTACTTACCTCAATCTATCTGTTCGTCTAATCTTTCTTCTCCTCTGCACTCAAATGGATGTGGCAAAAATTTCCCAGTTTTAGGTTTTTCTAACGTTTTTACTCCTTGGAGTCCAGCGCAAAAAGAAATGTTCGGACATTTTCCTAGTAGTCATTTTAGAAGCTGTCCAGCTTTCAGCACAACTAACTTATGTTAGAAATTGAAAAGTAGTGCACCAGCAAGACTATTGTGTCTTCCTGGATTTTTATTCAAACGATACGGAATAACGGTCAAACTATGAGCCGTTTCATCTCCTAACCTTAGCACATCTACTTGATTCATGAACACCTTTATGCAGGCCAGATCATTCTCAAACTGGCCGTCCTGCATCCGAATCGGACTGCTTGAGTGGATACTATAACCTATTCACATGATAAAAACAGTTTGTGGCGTATTTTCTTGTTGCGTTACGTCTCGCTCGGCTTATTCCAATCGTGTAAGCGTGCGCTTCCAGTGACCCGAACGTTGATGAAAATGATCTAAGTGGACAGTGAAATCGCTGTCAGTCGGGTGAAGTACATATATGGCATTGGTTTGTTCGCTGAGCTGGACAATTTGATTGCAGACGTTTCATCACCAATCGAGGTGACTTCGTCAACGTTATAATATATATAATATATATATATGCATGTTTATATAACACAAATCTATGTACCGATAATGTGCCATTGGGATCATGGCGAAGGACGCAACCAATGAGAGAGAAAATAAAATGAAATGAAACAATGAACAGAGATCATCACACATGTTTGTTCTTCTGTTCTCTTCTCTATGTCATTGGCAATCTATCGAGACACATGATTTCTCTATGTGTTTGATGCTACCCCGTTCCCCAAACCGAAATAGAGTGTTGACTTAAGGGCTCGTGCCCCGAGCCGTTGAGATGCGGCCATTTGGAAGTTGTGCAGGACGAGCAGCCGAGTAGGTGCCTGAGAAACCCAACCCCAACTATGTTGAAGCATTTGTTAGCGTTTGAGTAATTCGGTTCGTCTGAAAAATTTCTTCAATGCTTCTTGGTTGATCTAACTTTGGGTGATCTAGCAATATTCATCCTTCGAGTCCTTCTCGCTGCCAACCATCTGATGCTTTTATTAATCCTTCGAGGCATTTTATCCCTAAAGGAGAGGGGCAATGTTGCCTCTGATTTCACACATTGTTTGGTTCACGAAAATGCCTATTCAATTACACGAATGATCTGTTTCTGTTGTTCTTCTTTTCGAATGTACTGTCTCACGGTTCACTTTAAATTCGGATTTCATTGGCGATCGGTCAGTAGGTGTCCAGGAGTAGGCCTTCTTGATTGGAATTTGTTCATTGAATCGACCTAGGACCATGCGCGCTGAATTGGAATAACACGGTGGTTTACGGACTCCAGGGTCAACAAAGTTTACTGGCTTTAAGTTCGTCTCACAGGGTAGGTGAGTGATCGCTTCCTGCGCCCCACCGATAGTCGCACGCACGTCTGGGTCAGTTGTTCGGCATCAGACAAGAAGGATAGAAATTGATACTTGATGATTTCTTAAGTTGACTTCCGTGGTCTCAAGCCAGACGGACGGTCAACGCTTTGACGAGCACCATGCAAGCTAAAACGAAAAGGTAAACATTAGGCTATCAAACCATAAAAGTACGTATGAACTCCGTGACTTTTGCTCGTCTAGCATCAGGTCATATCACGTGAAACTGCTGTTGCGCATGCCAAATCGAAAAGATTACAAAATGAGAATTGGGACCTTCGAAAGCAAATTATTCAAGGGGGGGGGGTGAGTGTTACCTTGACGGACAATGTGATTGAAATGTGGATTTTGTCTGGGATGTTTGGCACCACTCATTCCGTGCGAGTTGTACTGAAGATAAAATAGTCTGCAGTTATCCTCGGCTGCATACAGAAGCGACTACCACAAATGCGTCCTTTTAAAATATAATTGCAGTGTGTATATTTGTTATCTAGAAAAGATACTATTGGTAACAGTTTCAAGCTTTCCGTGCTCATAAATGCTATCCAGAATAATTTTAAGTCCAATTCTTAGTTGTATTAACTATTATCTTTCTGTCATTTGACCTAGTTAGTTGCTCGCTTGTAATGTGTCGTTCCCACTAATTTTGTATCTGCCTGTTCGATCTTTCTCATTTTGTTGAATCCAAACAACTAGCACTGAAGTAGCATTTCAGAGACGGATGAAATCCAGTTGGCTAGGATCACTGAGTGAGTTAATGATCAATAACAGCAAATTACAACAGCGGTCAGAATGCAGTATACCCAACAAATTAATGGATCTAACGGAATTTTTTGGATTGCATATTGGACGAATCCAGCGAAACTGGTTGAACGACAGACAGAAAAATGGAGCAGACAATTTTTTCATACTGTGGTCTGTTGTTTATTTATCTTCGCATCGAAGTGAACATTAATATTTAGCGGATTCTCTCAGGGGACATGGAACAATGCAGAGTGGTTTTTGATCTGCCCACAACATTTGTGTGCTGGATAATGCACTTCATACGGCCTTTTCGCCGTTTATTAACCTCTGTCGACTAATTAGTGGTCTCCTGTTGTGTTTTAGTGGCTCCGGCCTAGATTAGAGTAACGACCCGTTTTCGGCAGTCCCACACAACAGGGGGAAGCGTCACATGTACACCAACGAATTCAGTCATTTTGAGTTACATGGAAAAGTGTTTAGCGAAGAAAAGAAGGTTTATTCCAATCCACACTGTGACTGTTAAATTACGGACAGAGACAATTCAGCAACGGTCAGGAGCTGCCGAACGACGCCGAACATTCAGAAAAGGTATTATAAATAGACATGTGTCGTGCTGTGCTGTGCTGTATGGCTATTCACATGGGAATGGAACGAATTTCAGGGTATTTGCATGCTGGGCAGATATTTAAATGTGCAATTTGGCCGCGTTCGGGTTCATCAGCTTCAATTTACAACTACGTGATAGGTTTCCACAGCTCTCCTCTTGTATGTATCCTTTTTGCTTATCTGTTAGGTTTTGAATTGGATATATTTTCGTTGGATCAACAAGTGCGAATAAAACCTTATCCGGTGTTCAAAAGTTCTCCCATTATTTGTCGTTTCCATTGCAGAAGTTTCATGAGCAATTTATGGACCTATTTGAAACTATCAAAAATCGAACGACCGAAAAAGAGTGAAGTGGTAAGTGTTCCGTCCATTTGCGTCAGGTTTTTGTTCGAGTGTCTGTCGTCATTCTCTCGTGATTTAGATCCACTCCGTCTCTGTTTACAGTAATTTCAATATTTCCTGCTTTCCACCCACCATTAGTTCAAAGCTGAGATTTTTAAATAGGAATATGTCATTGCCCCAAAAAATAGACTGTTGCATTAAATCATCTTAGAAACGCAAAGTTGACATCAACACGCTAAATATATGACCTCAGAGAATTCTATCGATAGCCACCAAACCGAGGGAACGAATACGTTTTGATCGATATTTTAAATCTCGTCAATCATGTTTTTTTCATAAATGGACTAAATTTTGGTTTCCTTGATTAACATTGATATTAATTCCCCCACGCCAATCTTTAGGCCCGGTGTACTTCATCATTATCCTTCAGTATAGAACCCGGGGCGTTGTTCAGAATGGCGACTCCAATGAGCATTACGCCATTTTTTATAACATGTTTGACGCATGGATGTACTGGAAAGGGCACACATTATAGACACTGGGTCTCATTACGCCGGGGGAGAAGGAAGAACCAGTGACCATGATCCCAAAGCTTGGACTGATACAGAGGCGGATAAGTTTCCCAAGAGTTAGGTGTTCGATTCATTTTAGTTTTTGCATATTATTAGTGTACCAAACTACTTCGGCTTTGAGAAAACAATTTGGCGAACAAGCTCGTTTTCAGTGATTCGTACTCATGCCGTTACATCACTATGTCTTTGAAAAAATTTTCTGTTGGATTGGATTAGTCAGATACAAATATGGGTGGGGAAGGGATTTGTGGTGTTACATGCATAACCTGAATACACAAGAATGTGTTGTGTTAATTGTTTTCTTGTCTAGGGTTTGCATTGGGGCGGAGGGTGGATCAGGGGAGTTGAGGCGCAATCACAATTTATTTTTGAGCGCACAGTGGAAGATTGTGAAGACGGATCACGACAGCTTCCGTAGTGCTCAAGAGGCGACACTTTGCCAACCTGGATTGTTGACCTTTGACCTTATACAGGGTCCGGAAAGCTTGCGTCACATTCGAGGTGCGGTTAGTCCATGCTAGGTTTGAAACGCCTGCACTATGAAGTGACTTGATTGCTCCAGTTCCCGAAAATGCAGGGTGGTACTCACGGGTAGGTTCAAACAAACACCTGGTCATCCGGTCGATGTACATTGTCCCACAAGAACATGTTAGGGAATAGATACAAAACGAAGCTGCAGAATTAGCAACTCTGTCTTTCAACCATAATGACACTACGGGGCGGGAGTTGAACGAAATTCACATCAAAACCTTCTAATTCAAACTTTAAGAGAAAGTTTGCACCTGTAGCGGGACGAAAATCTTCAATCTTTTCCCGTAAGCATAATCATGCACAGACGGTGAGGTAATTGTCGGACACTGACTCAACAGTGGAATCTACGTTGTGGTTATGATTGATCACATCATCATGTGCAGGTTCAAAGAGGCTCAATTAAATCTGAAGCAGGGCAACGGCCTACTGCCATCGACCAACAAAGTGACCGGTGGATCTAGGATTCGAATCTCTGACCTTTTGACGTGTCAGATGCGTCATCCACTTGACTACCAAAGTGTCGCTCACTCGTTTGTGCTGCTTGGTCAGCGGCGGCCTTCTGATGCTTGAATTTTATTTATTTCTCCTGGATGTTAATTGCGAATCCCGACATTTTCATTTTGGTTACAAATAATTGTAAAAGAAGGACCGGTTAAAGGTGACTCTGGTGCAACACTGACATTTGTAAATACCTACTCTCTGAACGTCGCTTCTAATCCGGTTTTGTTGGATAGTTGCAATTCGATTCTCAGTGTTTTCGCATTCGGGTCACTTCCCGGGCATGAATTCCTCTAGCACGTGGAGCCTGCCAAAATAGCACGCTCGGAACGCCAACGTGAGCACCCTCATGTGTTATGCTCTTATAATTGGTTGTAAGCCTGTTTTACAATAATCAAAATGTTGGCTTCTCAGGACCATGCCCCAACAACTGGCGTTCTTGTAATCTGACCACTGACGTAACTGATAAACAGACTGTGCATGAAATCGCTGGGTGCTCACTTTATATGGAAAAACAAACAGTGTAGAACTTATTACTGATTAGCTGCTTCTTACTGTCTAGTTATGCAGTTTGATTAATTTTGAAATCTAATTGTCGCAGACTCGACTTAGGTTTGAGTGATCCAAGCAGGAAAGATTTTTGGCCTCGCTGGGATTCAAATTCATGCATGAAAATCATCTACAATTTGGTTCATCTAAATGTTAGTCTGCTTCTAAGGAATTTCGCCTTTAATAGGACCTCCGGTTAATCACTAGAAAAGCGTTTCGAGTCATTCCGTTGACCCGTATACGTTTCGTTTGTGAATTGTACATTTTTCTAAGTAAGGGCTACCGTTTCAGATCCCCTTAGTTCGGTCATATTTAAATCATACCCATTTTTATCCATTCATGGTTATATTGGAATATTGGATCACACTCTGCAGATATTGATTTCGTTTATGAACGAACTCTTCCCACAAACGTTCCTAGTCTGAATCTCTGATGAATGAATTTCTGTTCCATAGAATAAAATCGGCGACGGGATTTTTCGAGTCGCACTAGAAGAGTGCGCTCTTTGTGAAACGTAACGTGTATGCCGCTGTCCATTGTAGAGTGTGAGGCTGACCGAGCAGCCTTCATATTCGGAAACAGCACGTAATGCAGAAAAGTGAAATCCGGTATCCCATTCAGATGACGTCTTTCTCCTGGAATATTTTTCTTCATGTTTGTTATGCCATTGTTCACTTTAGTGTCTATCCACTTTCGGATGTGATATAGCCTCATTATAACTGCAAGTTTCTCGCCATACACCTAAGCTTTGGTACCGTCACCGGACTTAGTCGTCAATGACCTGCTCATATCTGACAAAGGTGTTGGAGAAGAGGTCACACCTCGAATTGTGAAAGACACAGCAGCTTTTACGAACCTGGGACAATTGCGGCGCCAACATGATATCCGACGTTCCCTCGAAGGAAAGAGTGTTCAGTGCCACAGTTCGTAGTGTTCTTCTTTACGGTTGAGAGACTTGGCCTATTCGCGTTTAGGATGCCTGGCGGGTTTCTGTGTTCGACCACACATGTATCGGAAGCATTGCTCGTGTCTGTTGGGAATATCGGGTGAGCAGTGACGATCGTCATGTGGAGGTGCGTCGACGAGTGTTGGGTGCGGACAGTGGTCCTCTGACTGAGATAATCGGTGTTCGTCGCGTTCGGTGGTTTGGACACGTATTGTGTATGTGTGCCGATCGTCTATCTTTTGTGCTCGTTTTTCACGTGGTTGGCAAGGCTGTAAGAAACGATGCGTTTGTTAGGCTGTGACTTGACGTCGATGTATGAATGAGTTAGCTTTTGTTTTAGCCTCGGTTGATGTTTCTCACCTTTCTGTTTGGGGACAGAGAAATAAGGAGTGTTGTCTGTTGGAAACGCTGAGAGATATGTCTAAGAATCGAACTAATGCGATTGCTGTATGGCCTGTGTAGAACTCATCCCCTCTAAATCAATCCGAATACAGCGAAAAGGTGACAAGTTGCGCGCAATAAAAATATAAAATGTTGGTTTGTTATGCTTTATTATTGTTATTATTATTATTATTATTATTATTATTATTATTATTATTATTATTACTTTTCCTCTCTGTTTGTCTCCTTTTTGCAGTTCCGTTCTACATGTGTGTTTGTTAGCAACCATATATATATATATATATATATATATATATATTTATATATATATATATATATTTGCTAGTCGAACCTTCTATAGACAGGAAGACGCGTCATCCGATGCGCTTTCGCCTGGTGAGATAGCCGGCTGCCCAAGTAGTTAAATCTGTCTACTTACCCACTTTGTCTCCTGAAAGGTCAAAGCTCAAATTTGAGTCAATGCAGTCTTGTGATGGCATTTTATAATTTGAGGATGCAAAACGCACTCAAAACACACGTACGCTGTCATTCTGGCGATAAAGAAGTACTTGCAACTTGTGACCCTTCGCTCAAGAGCACTTACTTACACCACTCCTTAGAAATTTGCTCCTGTGCTTAGATTGGTGTCTTGAGTTTTCTTAGCTTCGTTGTTGGCACTTTTGACATCGTTAGTGAACATAGGTGGAGACAATCCATTTTGGGCAAGCAGAATCTAGCTCGAGTTAAAACATCACCTGAGTCAACAGATACTGACTAGGATGATCAATAACTCTCCATTGATCCATGCCACTGGTGATCAGTGGCATTGTAATAAATCTGGGTCCAGCGCGGTAAAGGTGAATGAGAACGCTAGGTGTGCCGATGTGGCTTTTGGTAACGAAAGTTAGCGTTCACCAGGAACGTTTTGTAGTCGAAGCAAACTTGGATGAGATCATTGTTGTCGGTACGATCGGCTGAGACAACAAGTGGACCTCTGGTATTTCCCTCTGACTCTGCTAGATAACCAAGTTTGGCATTGAAATCACCAGCAACAACCGTAATTCCCGTGTTCTGCTTTTGGTTGTTGCCTCACATAATCAAATAAATGAAAGGTTTATCGTAAATCCAACAGTCAGAAGAACAGCGGCCAAACAAATACATTCCGGAACCAACATCGCCACTGGCTGTAGCACTGAGCCTTATCGCTTGAGGTCTCCAACCATCACGTTGGGCATCTTGCGGATTCTAACCCGGTAATATAACTGAAACTACTAGCGATAATACACTGTTTCGGATTTCCATGTCTCTTCTTCAAGTCATGTGTGAATGGACCATTTTCTTCCAGTCGTTACTTGCCCGGAAGAATGGTCTATGCCAGGACAGTTCATCTACCGGTATGCATAACACATGCTCCAATCACATTAACTTGTTCAAATTTATTACTTCTTCGGTCGACTACACTCCATGACACATCGCTCTGCGTTTCACCTTGAGTTACTGCAGAAGTTCTGCCTCCATATTAGAGTGATAGTAACAGTTTTGTAACCCTGACATCTTTCGGCTATTTTCTGTCGGCATCAGTCTTTTTTGAGCCACGTAGCAGGTCGGATCTCACTGCCGCAACGTGAAATCGACTTTCGATCAATAAACGGATATCACGCCGATGCCGCCAATCAGTAACTGCTAATCGAGCTTTATTTACCCGTGAGAGCACTTCATCCGATATACGACCATCAAGTGAAACTGCTTAAATAACGAGACTTATTTCCTTCGGCGAATTTTTCCTCTGCCTGGATCCAATTCAGTCATGCAACAGCGTTTTGCACTCTGGGAATGGAAAACGCATCACAAACATATAAATACCACCGTTCATATGATTGATAGTTGCGTCTCACGGTCGCTTCCTCCATCTCACTACATTTTTTATCCGCCATTGCTATTGGTCATTTCTCAGGCTTCTCGTTAGCTGACATTTCAAGGATTTGTGCGTCTCTTACAATTTGTAGGAGACGTGGCTGTACGTTTCTGCCAGGGAAATTGACATCAAGATTGTCATTTGTTTCTCAGGCCTCTATGACCTAAAGTCATGCACGCAGTTTTTTGCTGAGTGCGGGACATCCTTAATTTAGTCATAATATTTGCTCGGATCTTATGCACTTCGTTGTAGCGATGACCGCGTTGAAAAGCTCCGACCGGAACCGAAATCGGTAATTATTACAAACTGGTGCAGGACCGGTGGTTTCCATGTTGGTTCGACCACAGACTAGGCGCAAACGAAAGTGAACACGGACCATGGAAGGGCTTGAGTTCCCGGCTGTGAACCAAATTGATGCAGTCTACCGGTCCTATTAGCAATATGGTCAATCCGAATTCAACGATGTGAATGCGAAGAAGGACACAAAGGCAGCCATTGTTGTTTTTATGTTCGTCAGGAACAGTTTGTAATCTTAAGAAGTCTTTGTCAGGCGGTCTCTGTTTTTTAGTATGCCAGGTGGAATAGCAACCGGGTTTTTTGATGTAATTCTCTGTCTCTCTTAAGTAAGTAGCCCTAAAATCATCAGCAACATCATCAGCGTCTGTCGTACACGTTTCGAGGCGGTCGAGAAAATTCCTGAGTGCGACCACAAACGCTTGATATACGAGGATAGAAATGAGGAATACATGTATCTATACATGTATCTATTTGAAAAGTTTCAAAAGTTCCCTCTGGGACAGCGTGTTACCCTGCCTGATACAGTGTGCAAACGTTGAGGGCGCCCAAATGATGTGTAAATTTGTATTAAAGTAGGATGATCATTTCGCGGCCTCTCTTCCCACTAGTGGTGCTATCAAATAAATCGATGGCTCTTTCCGATGGATTTTTCTATTGCATCGTTTGCAGTTTGAGCGTTGATTGTCATGGCGTGTGGAGTGACGAAGAGCTTACGTGGCTCAGGGTCAAAAGGTCATGTAGGCAAAACCAATCACGAGGTTCTTCGCGCATGAACACAGTGGAAACAGCTAGCAGACGATGAAGGCGGTGATATGAAACAACAGACCCCCAGCTTCGGCGCATGTTGACTTTGGGTGCTTGTCACCCCCGTATAAAAACTCGGTCATGAAACTCGAGCTAACTGAGCAAGGTAAATCGTGAGACATGATTCTGAATAACCGGGTCGATATCACACGTCGATCATGTTCACTTGTTTCTCTCTCATCTACTCGGAAAAGACATTTTTCCAGCGTACTTTAGAGAAATTAATTCACTGTTCAGCGTCTTTTGTGCTGATGAACATTTTGAGCGCATCTCATCGATGCTTCAGATTTCGCGTCTCCCAACAGAATACGAATTTAGTGTTCACATGTACACATGATGAAAAATATGAGACTGTCACCGATATTTTAAATAATACGAACGTCAAATCTGTATCCGGTGGAAGCAAAATGACCGTTCGATGGGAACGGCTAGTTGTTTTTGAAGCTAGCCCCTTAGACCTATCATTTAACCAGGCATCTCTGACATCTGGAATTTTTCAACTCTCTTCAGGTGAAGTCATTTGGTATTGGCTACATAAAGCCGGTTGGGTGAATTTCCGGCGTTCGGTACCACATTTGTGGATACGCAATCGTAATAAAAGCGGTATGAAAATACAACTTAGTAAAATAACAGTCGAATTCAGTCAGTTGACCAAACAAATCCGAGATTGCACCTCGAGCAATTTTACTGTCTATTTAGTAAAGGGAATATATTTCAGAAAATATCGATCACGCATAGAAATTCAACTCTGCCAATCAAAACTGGCGATTTGGTGTCCGTGCATGCCACAAGGATTGGTTAAGTCCCGGAGTGTATTGCGCTCTGATTAATGTCAGGATATACCAGCAAGACGATTGTTTGATCAACAAATTGGAAGGGAACACTAGAATAAATGCAGACTACCAAATTGATTTGATGCGCTCATTGGAAATGTGTTTACGCCAACGAAATCCAAAACGGTCAACGTTTAGTAGCCAAAAAGTGCTCTTCGACTTACGAAGTCCTTTCATCTCACTATTGGAAAGTCGTGATTGTAATTTTATCTGTATCTAGTGTAACACCTGAGACTGGAATTACCCCTTTCGGTTTTCGTTTTTATCAGATATGTACGCTCTTCTTATGCTGCTTACGATTACGGAATCGGCCAGTAATTTCATGCTTTACCTACATTGCCAACGAGATTTGTGCCCCTCATACATGTCCTCAGTTTTTCGTAGAATGGGGGTGATCGAATTGTTTTTTGAGTCCTACTTTTTTGTTGATTTAGGTTGATTCAGCAGAAATTTATCTTCATCTATTTACAGGAGCATAATATGCGTGTGGGTGTGATGAATGTGGGTGCTCCGTCTTGTGGTGTGAACGCGGTCATCCGTAGTTTCGCACGTCTAGGGATCACCAAAGGTTATTCGATTATGGGTATTCACGAAGGTTTTCATGGCCTGGTCAACGATGATCTAAGCCGAATTGGTTGGCAAGATGTACGTGGTTGGGTCAGTATGGGTGGCTCGGCTTTGGGCACGAGAAGGTGAGCACAAGATTTCGTTTATCTGTTCTCCAAAGTTTTTTTCATGTTTTTAATGTCGATGTCATAGTACTGCGTAAATGTTGACCTAGAAGTCTTACAGGTTTGGCCAAGCTGTCTCTTTTTTAATCTCCCGAATAGCGCGCCCCTTGGTTTTGAAGAAAGATAGTAGCGGGATGTAAAACGTTTTACGTACAGACATTTCAGTCGTCTTTCATAGCACAAGGATTTCGCAAACACTGGACATCTGCATGTCATTTCGTTTTATTGACTCTAATTTCGAACTCTGATTGCCGTGAATTAGACTAAATATACCAGAGAGATTAGTTTGCACAGTAATATTATTTTGCAAATTGTTGGACTTTTATGAGTGCTTATGTTAGTTTCAAAGTCAGTGCACACGCCCCAAGAAGCCTGATATGTTTTTTTCGTTGAAACTGAGGATTTGGCTGTTATATTTCTGTCGTTTTACACGGATTGAAATCTACCATAATGTTGTGTTTTGTTTCAGTGAGGGTAGCACTAAATCGAGAAGAATTCTTGCTTAGATCCTCGTTGCGGACACGTCATCCTCAGGGCATATGCATTTGTCAGCCGGTAGGATGAGGATGGTTCTCTCTTCCTTTGGTGGTTTTCATGTGTTCTTTATTCTGCTTGTGACATGACTTTATATGACGACATGCACTGTATGCCGGGAACGGCTATCTCGTTATGTGCTTTTCTTCCAGGCAGAAAATGGTTGGAAGATGGGTCACAGTGACCAGTCGATGATAAAGGAAAGGGTTTGCTCCGGTTACTACAAATCGCTTTGTGTAGTTGAAAAAAAAACTAATGGACTACTCAGGGAAATCCGAGCCTCAAGACGTCATGAAACATCGAGCTCCAATGGCCTTTCTCCAATTCTACTTAAAAGTGGATTTATTTAACTGGTCAAAAAAATTCTTGTTCTCGAAGATATGATATGCCAAGAAGGTCTCTTTCACATGGGAAGAGTCGATCGGTGTCCCCATCTTCAAAAGAGCTTGCTCAGTATCTGCGCTAACCATAGGGGTGTTGGCCTAATCCCAATATCGTGAAATCTACTTGCGTCCGCCATTCTTCGCAGGTTGTACATCACACGTGAAGGGGAAACTCCTGAGGAATAGGCTGGGTTTTGCGCTTGTTTAGAATGCACCGCTCAAATCTTCATCCTCCAACAGTTGTTCGTGCACCGCTTTACCTTCTAAATTCCAAGGATCATCGCGTTCTTGGACATTCTTGCAGCCTTTGACTCTGTTGACTTTGTCTGCACTATGCCACTGTTTGTTGAGAAATGGAGTACCTGAGAAATACGAGTCGGTCCTCAAAGAGTTGTATGTCATACGTCAGATTGGGTTAGGTTTATGGCTAGCTTTCGCCTCCCTTTATTATCTCCAGCAAAGTACGGCAGGGATGACCTATATTCCCATTTCTTTTCAACTTTGTCATAGAGAATGTTCTGCAGAACGCCTTTAGACAGCGGAATTGCTGTGTGACAGTGTGCAGGCAATTCAACTTGCGTTGGATCGCTTGGGGGTTGAGGTATCTAGGTTTAGTATGTGCTTTGGGTCTTTGAAATACAAAGTATTTCTTCAGGACTGGCAGGAGCCTGTACACACACTTACCTTTTGTGGTGATCGATTGGAGACAGCCTTTAGTTTCACCAACTTTCGATTCTGGTCGCGCATCTGGCGGAGGTGATTTGGGAAGAGGTCAAATCTCGAATTGCGAAAGGCACAGCAGCTTTTACGAACCTGGGACAATTGCGGCGCCAACATGATATCCGACGTTCCCTCGAAGGAAAGAGTGTTCAGTGCCACAGTTCGTAGTGTTCTTCTTTACGGTTGAGAGACTTGGCCTATTCGCGTTTAGGATGCCTGGCGGGTTTCTGTGTTCGACCACACATGTATCGGAAGCATTGCTCGTGTCTGTTGGGAATATCGTGTGAGCAGTGACGATCGTCATGTGGAGGTGCGTCGACGAGTGTTGGGTGCGGACAGTGGTCCCCTGATTGAGATAATCGATGTTCGTCGCGTTCGGTGGTTTGGACACGTATTGTGTATGTGTGCCGATCGTCTATCTTTTGTGCTCGTTTTTCACATGGTTGGCAAGGCTGTAAGAAACGATGCGTTTGTTAGGCTGTGACTTGACGTCGATGTATGAATGAGTTAGCTTTTGTTTTAGCCTCGGTTGATGTTTCTCGCATGTTGATAATGTAGTAAGCATTCATCCGATTTTGGTTGTTTTGAAGATGTCATTCGCTGTGAAGTACTAGGACCGATTGATTGTTTCCACTGTGATATTACCTTTGTGAGACGTTTGGTAAAACGCAACAGTTGTATTCATGTCATTTTGCTTTTCTCGGCCTAGTTTTTGTCCTGGGTTAAGCCGGAGAATTCAGTATTTATTTGTTTCTCGGTGACAACATATGAAAATTTGTGACGCATTCCCTCTTAGCCATGGTGTATCACTAGCCTTATAGTAACTGACCCATATATGTAAGTACCCGAAACAAGGTGCGAAGATAAAATGCCTTCGCTTTATTGGTCTGGGGATGGGGATATCTTTCGATGTGAAAGATAGCGAACAGCCTGTATGACTAAAAGAACTCCGTCGGTATTTGAATTTTGGTGTCATGTTCGAAGAAGTGAAAGAATGTGTGGAGAACAGTCGTTATCCGAGGCATTATTGATTGACGGTGCTCACATATCACGTTCCAGGGAATACCGTGTCGTTAAGATGCTACGCGCTCAATCAACTTGATGCCGTTTAATCGGACCTTGAACTTTGCATCTTGTGGTTATCAGATATAATATTTCAGTTGAAGAGCTCCACGAAGCACACTGGATCTCGTTCGAGAAATAGGTGGAAACAATTTGTTGGAAAAAGTGATTTGGCATTTCCCCAGTTCACGTTCCCGGAGAATGCTGGAAGTTATATCCACAACCTATTGTCCACGATAATTTCTAGGTTGTTAGTTTCGGTTTTGCCTCGCGGACCAAAGCTTTGTATGTCATAACGTATGCACCATCTGATCAGGACTGAAACCCATTTCAAGTCTTGATGATTTGACTGCATGATTATCAATTTCATCACAATTCGTTGACGGACTCAAAGCTCCACTGGTATACTGCTATCAGGAATGTCATGATGTTACTTCTCAAAGTGAAGGTATTCCTACCAAGAAGCATATATACTGTTTCCACGAATAGGCTAGCAATCTTGGTCGATTGCTGTCCAGACCGGATAAGACTGCATGATGGGTGGTGATGAATGGATCAGATTACGAGAAAAAGCTACCAGGAGTTCTGTCTTATGAGTACACGTTCAGCTACAGATACAGAACCGATAGGGATATTAGATAGATTAAAGGGAGAACATTTAATGTCTGAATATATGGTTGTTATTTGGGGTTGAATGGGCAGCAGAGACGTTCTTTTCTGCTCACTTCATCCCACCACTGCAGACAATTATTTGGGCAAGCGTGGCACGTTCACGCAGTGGATAAGCTATGACTTGATGTAGAGATTTAAAGAAGTTAGCTTTGGTTTTGGCTCCGCCTGACCTTTCTCTCGTTTCTGGTTGCGGCCCGAGAAATGACGATTATTATTTGTTGGACTCGCTAAGAGATCTGACTGAGAACTGAAGTGATTGGTGCGAATGCTGTGTGGCCTGTGAAGAACTCACCCGCCCCCCTTCCCCCCGAAATCAATCCGAAGGCACCGAAAAGCTGACAAGATGTGTGCGAAGAAAACATAAAAACCATTTGGTTTATTATGGCTTATTATCGATTTCCCTCCTCTGTTTGTCTCCTTTTTGCAATTCCGTTTACCCGTTGTTGTTTTCAAGCCGGCGTATTAGAAATATATATATATATATATATATATATATATATAGTTTAATAAGTAATCGGAATGCGTGCATCGAATTGTGGCTTGTTTATTGTCACGTTTGGATTTAGACTAGGAATCGTTGTCAAACGTTCGTTGTTCACTCTGCCGCCTGAGACGCAGATATTCTCAATTATTAATTATATATGTAGCACAAATCTGTGTACCGATCATGTGCCATAGGAATCATTGCGAATAACGCAAACAACGAGGGAGGAAAATAAAACAGAATGAAACAAGAAAACAGAATTCACACTTGTTTGTCCTTCATTCCTCTATCCACATCATTCGCTATCCATTGAGATTCTACAGGGTGCACCAAACCGAAATGGAAGATTGACCTAGGGGGTAATGACTCAAGCCCTTAACCAAACGGTCTGACCCCATAGGCAGTAAGTCTGTCTTAAGGCGACGTAACCCTCTGGGGACCGGTGACTGATTGTTAAGTTCATACGCCCTTCGGATAGGGCCAAACCGCTTGGGTGTCCAGCACACCATTTTGCTACAGCTGCTGGTGAGCTTACATTCGTATGCCTCGTATGCTGCAAGTAATTGGTTTTCAATCAAGATTCAGCTATTTACGCTAGGCGGATTACCGAAGACTAAGGAACCCGGTGGAGGACACCGGAAATTCTTCCTAATTTTCACAATTTTGTGGAAGCCCCACCCCAGCCATGAGAAAGCAGTGCGTATATTGTATTCAGGATATGGTATTTGAGACGTCAGTCATTTAGGCTAGTAGCTCATTTGGATCATGAGAGACATCCATACCCTTACCATGGCGAAGCATTTCAAGGCCTTTGGTCAGGTTGTTGCTTTCCACGAGGTTTTTGTGAGAGTAGAACTTGGCGTTTAGGTCTCACGCGTCCCATGTTTGGTATGCATTTTTCCCCTGCCAATAGTAAAATGGTCTTGCACGTGCAGATTTTCTCAAAGCCGAGCCTTGTTCCCAAAGGGGAGCAACTAGATGGAGTTTACGGACTTAGTTACTTTGGTATTTGTCTCTCACCTGGCGGTCATATATCATGAAATGTCCTCGTATATATGGATGGCCCGACTGACATCTGCCAATTGGTGATATCTGTGAGGTCGCCGTGAAATCTGGTTGTCGGTCAAGGGTCTATTACACACAGTAGCAATGAGGTGGGTATTACTCTGTGGCTCTGAAACATGACCGCCTAGAGTAAATGTATGAAAACTTTTGGTATTTGAATACCATTGTCTTCATGATGTTGGTGGAATACCAACATGAATAACTCAGACTTTGGGTCTAAGGTACTGGTTGCTACGCTCCACTCTTTAGACAAGCGTTGAATCGAATTTGGTTGAGGTGATTGAGACATGTTTTGCACATGCCCACAGGATAGCGACCTCGTTATACGATGTTCTTCGAGGCGGGTAGTGGTTAGAGGATGGTTCGAGATGGTCGGTCGATGACATGGGATCAAGAATGGAAGCTTCACTGAGTTGACTGGCTCGTGTAGGTGCAATTAGACTACGGGCTTGGGGTTCACAAGATCCTCCGAAGCAATGGTTTGGGACAGTAGGCTGAGTGGGACAGACAGTGGCGTCCTTGCGTTCGAAATCTTTGCTCTTCTGTATAGCTTTTCAACTTACTATTTTGTCCTCCAATATTCGCTGTTCCTCATTCTTTTTCCTGTCTGGTCAGATGATATTTGTGAAGTAGTAACCAAAACTAGAGCAAGGTTTATAATTGTCCAGACTGAACTGAGCTATATGCCTACGGCCAAAACCATTTTTCCTACCAATAAGAATAAATGCTAGTAATGTTTTGAATGCGATAATTTACAAGAAGGAGCTGACGTTCTTTTGTTCTCCTGTACAAATTTCAGAGATAAACCGAGCGAGTTGGGTCTGGGTCTTGTCGCATCCAAATTTCGGCAACATCAGCTATGTGGTCTTCTCGTAATTGGTGGTTTTGAAGCTTACGAATGCATGATCGAATTGGCTGAGAATCGGGAAAAATATCCAGAATTTTGTATCCCCATGGTCATGGTACCCGCGACCATTTCAAACAATGTACCGGGGTCAGATTTCTCTCTGGGTGCAGATACCGCATTGAACGAGATCACCACGGTACGTTTGTTGATGCTCTTGACAACCGCGCGTTCAATGCAAAATATTCAACTCGTTCCTCATTTTTTGTACAAAATGATTTTGATAGACGAAAGTTTTATGTCGTTGATGCGCAGATGTTTTCTCATGGTACCGGTCTGAGGGAAAAGTTTTCCGTTATAGTGCATTATATTGTATAGACTTAAACGTGCGTGGATGTCGCAAACGATAATGAAAAAGGAAGAAATGCATCCATCACTTTGCAAAAAGGGAATAGAACTAATCAGACTTATGTTTTGAGTATTTGTGATCAATTGCTCAGGAAGTCGGTTGACATGCGGTTTGTTAGAATGTTCACTAAATAACGGACAATGAAGTTCTTATAGATTACAGAGGGTATACAATCGAAATCGGACCGTGTTAAATGGGAGAAAGGCATTTTTAGACATCATCGTGCAATGTGATTCGTTCATAAGATGGTGACACTGAACATCGAGGTATGCAAGAACGAGGTTTTGTTGGAGTTTCTTTTCCACATCCTTTCTTTTTGATTCATTCACTTGCTGTCATTGGTCTCTGTAGAAGTAGTCGATCTTGATTCGGCTTGTCCATTTTTCTGGTCAAAGATCAATACTTCTGTGGCAACATCGCACCGATTACGTCAGTGGACGATCTGAACGAAAAAGCTGCACGACAGTGCTAGTAAATATCGATGGACTAAATCAGTCAGCTGAATAATCGACCACTGTGTTGACCAGTATAAGCTATCTAATTTTGACTAATAAACGGAATTTTGTGTCTGTTCAACATAGCTTTTCTCACCATATTAAATTATAATTAGAGATATTTACAGACGCAGTAGAACGAGCCTCTACTCTTTTTTGTGTTGCAAAGCAGTTGCTTTTTTCTGTCTCTTGCTCATTTTCTTAGTCATATGGCAATGTGCACAATTTCTAGATGGTGAATCACGACTGTCAGATGATTCGAATTCACCACAATCAGATTCAACTGACACATTGTTGATCGGAATGCAAGACAGAAGTTGTTGTTGTTCACGACACCGCTTCGCATCCTAGGATGTGAATTTTTACCATTTAGCAAATAAATAAAGAGCTTTAAAAAAAACAGAAAAGAAAGTAGGATACATAAGAGATCAAGATTGTGATGTTGATACCTGTTCTACTTGCTTCTGCCAATGTATTTCGAGAGCTTTTATGCAAGCAGTAACTTCATCATTTTATCCCGATAGATAGCGGGTATAATCATGATGGTTAAGTTCAGTGGAATTGGTTTTTAATCTTATAATTTTTTATCTGATCGGGTGCCGAGGAAATCCTTTGAAAAGATATTCGTCATGAAACATCGACAGTCGAATCATCGTGGATGATCACGGGAGCTGTGTTCAGCTGATTCGTTTTGTCTCATGCAACAGATGTGAACGAGGAATAAATTGTTCTTCTAAGTAACATTGAGTATATCCGTAAATTGTTCGTATTTATATGGACCTGTGTAAAACTACCTATAGTTTATCGCACGGAGAATTGCACAGTCCTGTTCAAAAGTCCATCTTGAGAATACAGCCAGTGCGCTGGTTGCTTTTTACGTTGGCTGGATTGCTTCAACATTCCCAACAAACGAAATGAGGACAATTCGATTCAAAGAACTTGGTTGTTCTTGCAATCGATTAGTAGCGGCTCGGACTGGAATATGCGGTAAAACGCCCCAACATTTTCGTCCACTTCTTATTAGTATACAGTATACAGTATCTATATATATACATATGCACATATATATATATATATCAATCTGTGAGCAGTGGAGGTATAGAAGAGAAGTCTCCTTTTATTTCCTGCTGATGGGAATGCACAGACGATCAGAGGGAATCTGCCTGAAAAGCGGTAGTGTGTTTGATTCAGTGAGGTGACAGGCCAACTGAATTTTTCATTAAATTATGAATACAAAGTGCCTTTTACTTGTATGTGTTATTGAGGTTTTAACCTGCGCCGTTCTTTAATAACAAGTTTGTCAGCGGAAAGTGAGAACAACTTTAGTGACTTTGCCAATTTCACGGACAGTAAGGAATTGGGAGTCGTAAAGGTAGTTTTGCCTAATTTTAGCTATCAGAAGTTAGTGACTTAGATCACAGTTAGTCTTCCTCGTTATAATTATCCCAGCGTCGTAGCTCATGTGGTTAGTAGGTTGATGCTAGACAATCAGTCCCATCTACTACACTCCATTGTTTGGATATCTTCCGCTCGACTCGTTTGTTCGTGTGCACCAAAACTTGCGAATTCTCGTGAGCATTACCGCTAGCAAACGGAATTGTGGAACCGAACTGAACGGAATCCGAAGCCGGTCGCATAAAGTTTTGTAGATCCTCCAATTCCTGCTGCAATTCTCATGAGGACGCTTTAGAGGTGTACAGGAAGACGCAGACCGGCGAAGTGAAAAAATAATCTCAAGTTTGAGGATAAATTTGAGTCTGCTTACTTTGGGTTCTATGTTTACTGGGAGACTGAGTCATTCGCAAATGCTTGCCCATATTACATTATGCGAAACGCAAGAACTATATGTGACTATAAGTAGCAGGATCTGCAGGATTCAGGTCCTGTTAAAAGAATGCATTTTCCGACTGTCGACTCGTTAATGATCGTAAAGATACTTCCATTGTGTATAATTTTTGAACTGATTTCATGCATGACATATCAGATTTTGGACAAAATCAAACAGAGTGCTATGGGCACCAAACGTCGTGTATTCGTTGTGGAAACAATGGGCGGTTTTTGCGGCTATTTGGCCACAATGAGCGGTTTGGCCGGTGGTGCAGATGCTGCGTACATCTACGAAGAACCGTTCACCATTGATGATTTGCGACAAGATGTAGTGCATTTGCGCGCGAAAATTGCGGACAATGTGCAACGTGGTCTAATCTTGCGTACGGAATATGCGAACAAAAATTACACAACCCAATTCATTCATCAGTTATACGCGGAGGAAGGCAAAGGCATTTTTGATTGCCGGTAAGTGCTAATCGATGACACGTACGCATGCACACACGAGATCAGTGACGAAAGAGATTTATATTCGTTTATTCACCGCTTGATGAACTGACTACCTCCAGTCAATAGCTTACTCAAAGAAAAAAAAACAAAATCAACCATTTTTCGGAACACGCGATGGTGTTAGTGGGATTGGCCTAAACCACGGGAGAGAAGACTTTGGCAAACACATTCACACTTTTGGGAACAAAGCATGATTGTCAACAACTACTATTACATCAACTAATCGACTGGTTATTCAAAGTCTTAACCAAACCAATCGATTGATGCTGTCGCAGATGGGATTTTGTTCTGTATCTATTATTCCGTATTTCCGATATGTGAAGTTTCATTTTATGGCATACAGGTCCTTATTCGTGTAATCGCGTTCTGGACCCGCCATCTAGCCGCAGTTTCTTTGATCTTCGCACGTCAAGGGATCCAATTCCTGTTTTTTTGGATGCACTTAGATACTGCCACGTCATCTATCGCGGTCTCTTAGTTTGGTAATGCTTACTGATCGTAGACAAATCGTGATTGGTTTTTGGTAAGCAAGAACTAGCTTGAATTCAGTGTGTTTGCTTGCATCTTTTATGTCTACTGAGGACTGTTAATCAAACAGTGCAGAACGTGGACTAGTTTTCCAGACATTCACTCACTTCGATAAGCTGTACTAATGTCAAATAGTGAAACTGTTACGTTACGTTAACCACCCGGTGGCCCTCAGGCGCTAGCCCATGCCATTCATGACTATCTTATCACGCTGTCATTTGATGCTCAAAACTTTGTTACTGCATTTCTGGAAATCACTGGTGCCATGGTTAAACCAAATATCGTATTTTCCGGGTCAACTATTCAGTCGACTGAACAGTTGGCTGCATGATACTCGTGTCCTTAACAGCGCGTCGCAAACAGATGCAAGTGGGGTGTACAATACGGATTTCAGTGACTAGTTCATGCCACAACAAGACGGTGTGCGTATATTTTACTATGCATATTTATTGTTCCATTACCATGTGTTCCTGTCCGTGGTACATTTGCATTCGGGATCTTGTTCCTCGTCTGCCAAGCTTTACGTCCCATCTCGACCTGTCCATTTGACATTTCGTTCGAGACGATGCAAGACGACATTCCAAATTAGAGCACACACACTGCCAATGGTTGCGAATGGTGTATTGAAATTTGTCGCTACGATTGTTTCATGACAAACCTATCGGCATCATATTCTGTGCCCGTTACCACCACGGTCTTTAAGCTGAACTTTTCTGATAGACTTGTTCTCAGTCGTATGTTGTTTGCAAGTTATGATATCTCCAAGACCAGACCTTTTCGAATCCGATCCGTGAAACGTCTGTGACACGTATGATGACAGACATGTCCACCCGAATTTGTCAGAACCAAAAACGTGCTTATCAGTCTGATAGTGAATGAAAGGATTGTTTTGTTCGATATGTTTATACAGATAAAATGTAACCTATTGAAAATCAGTTGACCCAACAGGTTCACACTCGGAGATAGAAATCAAATCGTCCCGAGCGGTATTTGCGAGGTGAATTTCACCGCTCTCTCTCTCTAATCCAACTGTAACAAAGCAAATTGGCAAATATTCGGTGACACGAAAAGCAATGCGAATGTGAACATGAAAATTTCGAAACACTACGACAGCCGAAAACATGCATGTTTTCGGTGATAATTTGAGATTCAATTTCAACGTTTTCTGAATAAGTTGTCACAGCCTTACTGACATCTGGTTTGAACGCACATATGCGCCTTTGAGATGGACTTATGACTGAATTGTTTCTCACATGTTCGACCTAACGCTCCGGCTGCATGGAGGGTGCATGATCTTGCCAATTAAACAAGGCCCTATTTCTGGTTTCTTTGAAAAAGCGTCACCGTGAAATCGTTGTGTGCTTTAGTCTCGGAATCCGGATGACCGACAACTTTGAATACCTCATTTTCGAATAATTCCACGTTCTAGGACCAGTCAACCTGAGTTTTGAGGTGATAATGAGTAATGCAAACAGCAAGGTAATGATAGATCACAAAAAGCGATCCTCTTTTAGTCAGGTCGGTGACTACTGCATGCCATCACGTATTCTTTCTACCCATTTTGTTTACCACCTAACGGCAACCGATGTTTTTTTATTATATGCTTGAAACATGAATATAGTGGAAGGGACACGCCCCACAGCCATTTGCGCCCACTGCATGACGGGGGTGGTGGAAACCCGGCAACCGTGACCCTTAAAAAGTCGGACTGGTTTAGAACCACATATGGTCTCACTAGGTCAGACGTGGCAACGAGCCGGGTGGCAACGGATTATCGTCGACCGTCGTTTGTATGGCTCACCTGCCCGCGGATTGTCATTGAATTGTACTGAAGTTCTAATACGAAGCTTCGATATCACTGAGCTCAAAGTTAGCTTAAAATAGAAACGAAGGGCAAAACCACTAGTTCGTTTCAGATGCCTAGTAATGGGTATAGATAAGAGAATTCATACTATCACCAGGTTAATGTGGAAATCACCAATCTGCTGGAAACGTTTCTTCGATTCATGTTTTTGATCTCCAGAAACAATGAAATTCCCGTCTGCTTGATAGTCATTGACTTGTAACTGTTGGGTATGTCCTAACTAAGCCCCTTGTTTTTGGACGTACTGCTTTTCATAATTCATAACACTATATATATATATATATATATATCGACTTGATAACAAGCATGCAGCCAGTGCAACAACCTGCAAATAGAATCTCACAAAAGTGGACATAGACGGGGGAAATAAACAACTACAAACTAATTGTTTTTTTGTTTGTTTTCACAGTACACATTTTGTTTTGTTCTTTTTGTTTTCGGGTGGACGGGACTTAAGTATTATGATTGTTTTGAGTAAAACTGAATGAGGCACTCTCGTCTGTGGATTTTCATTTGTGATAAACAGCTACAACGTCTTGGGTCACATGCAACAGGGCAACGAACCGTCACCTTTTGATCGGAATTTGGGCACCAAATTCGGCTCGAAAGCCATCGATTGGCTGCATGAGCAAATCAACCTGGGATTGCGTGGGGATGGTAAGGTCTTTACCTTTTAATTTGTTTCTTCTGATACTACTGAGCGTCTAAGTATGAATGTTCACTTCCTCTATTTCTCCTTCGTTATGGTCTTTCTTGCGAGCTTTTTTGGTACCATTATCAATGTTGTCGGTGGATGGTGGCACTTAACGCAGATATCCTTTTCTGAGCAATTAGTTACTTTATTGTCAATCTGACGAGAGAGTGGCTACAGGCGGTAATCCAAATGTTGGTTCACTGTTGTTTACACTGACTGTCCGTGGTTGTAGACAGGAGATCTGCACTCACGACATGTTGCGTCAAACACCCTTTTTTTAGTTCACTTCGATTGTACTAGACGGTAGGTGATGACAATCATTTATATCATAGTTCTTGCGATCGAAAAAACATTCACATATCGTTTTTGAAATCGGTTGATTCGTTTGCATTTTCACACACCTTGCTGTTTTTCTCCACGTTTTAGTACTACCTGTATTTTTTCTTATACACTTCACAATAAAGGTAGTACACCATCTATCGTTTTTTAAATAGTTCTATCACCCCGTGCAGCATCATTATCATTTTTGAGAATCGAAGTGGCAATCGAACGGAAGGCTGAAACTGAAGAGCTTTCAGTGACTGGCTCATCATTAAATTCAAAGGTCAAAAACTGCGTCTCTCTCTCTCTCTCTCTCGAGGTTTTGTGTTTGTTAGATAAGCAAAACACTGATCATATCATGTGCAAGTAGTTGATCAAAACTCATCCGTTCTAAATTTCCGTATTTCTAGATAAAACTGTTTATTACCAAGTTGTGGCAATTTTTTCCCAATGTGGATGGGTTGTTGTCCAATGTGGCACTCGAAGATTTCGAAAAAAAGTACACAGCGATCGAACACAGAAAAAGAAGGGTACAGGAATGACCACTTCTAATCCAGCTTTCTCAGTTTTGTGTAAACCCAAGTAATGTGCTCAGGTGAACGAAGAACTTTATCTGTTTGATAGTCTATCATGAGATTTTCCAACAGTTTATTTGGAAAAAATGCCCAAGCTTCTACATACTTGGAATGTTTCAAAGAAAGAAAACAAAATCTGATCGTTCTACCCTTACATTGGGGACTCGATCGATGATTTCGGAAAAGAAGTAGAATATTTCGAATAGCATACCAATTTAGACGGTGCAGACCAATTCCTTCATTTATCTTCTTCATTTCTTTGATCAGTCTTTATTTCCATTGCACCACTTCCAGGCACCGTACACTGTCCAGACTCGTCTTCCTGCACTCTCCTTGGCATAATTCGGCAAAGCTCCACGTTTAGTGAAGTGCTTCAACTGCGGGAAAACACCGATTTCAAGTAAGTAGATCTTGAACAGTTATTTGCAAGCTATTCCATGTTGCTGAGTAGGCATATCGCACTATAGTACTCACATAATCCCTTTAGATCAGTTCTTTCTGATGCTTTATTCCCACGGACTCTGGAAACCTGATCGATATCAAGGATATTGGTTTCACGTCTTTGCTACTCAAGAATGATGGGTCTGGATCAGAATTTGTCAATTTGCAACATTTTAGCTTGCACTGATGTGCTGTAGTTTCCATTGTCACCTCGTAATTATCTACCGAATACCAACAGTGACTGCATTTTGATCTAGACACCGGGATTCATTTTCGACAACACGAATCAAAATTTTCTACTGATCACCAAGGCGGCCATGCATTTCGAATAGGTTACGAAATAGACCATTTGTCCGGACACTTCCCTATCCGTGCGCTGTAGTATGTACCGAAGTCACTACAGTCGACATCGTTGTACACATGGGCATTTATTCAACATTCCGCTGTCGGCTCTTTATTTCGTCACTAGAGTTTCTGTCTCCTAATCTTGCCCGAATAATTTGCCTAAGGCGTCATTTATCAAATTTTCGTAATCTGGTTTACTCCAGTCGTAATAGCTATGTTACGTTCAGCTAGGACGAATGACAGCACAACATACTCGAATTGGCGTGTGAAGGCTGATTTCGTTGTGCATCCAAAATTTATAATGCAGCTGCAGAAAAGCATTGTATGTGCTATCGCTCGTCGTTGCAACCCTATCCTCCACGTGGCCATTGATTCGCGAAACCAATCCCAATTATTTGAAGGGTAATGCGTTTCATTTTTCTGGTGCCCAGATGAGATTCACCGTCAGATTCTGACAAATTCATTGAGGTCCATTGGAGCAACTCAGGAGCATTTATGTTCTCAGAGGATTAGGAAGCCACATTAAAATTATGGAATCCGGATTTTTCTGATGTTCACTGTGGTCATTTGGATTGAATGTGTCATTCCGAAAAGGTCTTAAGTTTGAATCCAAAATCCGCCGGCTACTTTGGTGGTTGATGACAGTCGCTGCCACGTGGCTGGTTGTACCCATTGGGTCCTTATGTGGTTTGGGGTCACTTTTCATCATATTACTTGACGATGACGCTGGGCTGCCAAGCCACACGCGACGTGTCCCCTTTATGTTGGGTTGCCTAAAATGGTTGGGTTTGCTTCTTGTTCGGCCCGGGCCTAGGCGAAGCGTATCGAGGCAACTAAACAACGGCGAAGCTCTTGTTTAGGGATGTGTGGTAACCATTGTAAATTGCAATATGGAATTTATACCATTCTCTGCTACCGAGCTTGAGATAAACATTTCACTACATCTGCTGATCTCACAGTCTACATCGACCATACAAGGTGCTTTTTCGAAATGGGACTAGTTGGATGAAAGATTCAGCTCCTTATGTTTTTGAAGAGGTAATAAAAATACATTCATTACAACCAATAACTTTGTTAATATCGTGTATTTTTAACCCTAAGTTATGAAGCAGTTGATTCGTGCTATAGTTTCTATCGAGTCAGCAGCTGTTACAAACTGGCCAGTTATCCTGCTCCGTTTGGGCATTCCATTGAGCGTCTTGAATCCTGAACGAAAGACAATGTTCCCATGTTGTAACTGAAATATCCAACGGTTTGTCGGTGTGTAATATTGCCAGTTAATTAAGTCCATGATTAGAACATGCTATCGAAGTCACTAGAGCTTTGTTTATTGGTCCATTTGCTGAATCACCCACTGTTTTGCTCAGGGCATCCCAACTACCATTTCACACATGTGCTACCATTATCAAAAATGGCTAAAATCTTCTGTTTTCTAAAAGTCATTCAGACATCGATTAGCCATCATACGACGTTCCGATTAACTGCAGTCAAAATTGTGCTACTTTATACTTTCCTTAGATTTTTTGGACGCTAAACCCAGTTACAATGAAGACGGTCAGATTTTCGATTCTTTGTTATCCTAACCAAGGTATTGGTATTTTGAGCTCCCGCCAAAATGTGACAAGTGTGCCAAAAGGCTGAAGGCACATTGTCTGTTGGGCGTGGTTTCAGCGTTATTTTATTGGGCAAACAGTTTGGAATTCGGGGACGCTTGACAGTTATATCTACTAGTGTTGGCTCGAATACAAAACCCGTCATCGGAATTCGTTCCTGTGATCCGCAAGGAACAGGTCCCTAGGAGCAGTTACGTGTCAGAGAGATGAAAATCTAAAACAGAGATCGGGAACTGGTGTTTTTTTTTGTTGTTCCAACTCAGCATGTCACTTTGCTCTGTTTTCCTAACTGATGACCTTTCAGTAGGAATCTACGTGCCGATCGTGCGTTCCCAATGGGGAAAGTAATCACACCACTTGATTGAAGCTCTTATCTTCTATTCCGTTGGCAATTCTCTCTTGCTAGGTAATTTAGAAATGAGCATGAATGACGATATTCTTTAGTAGGCTCTTGAGTTCATAACCGCAGATATCGTTAAATGCAAGCACATTTGAGTTACCATAATCGTAAATTTAAGTTTCATGACATCAAACTCCTGATTTTCCAAGTCCGATCACATTTGCATCCCACTGAATTTGTGAATTATTGGCCAAGTTTATTACACTTGGTTATTACTTCATAAAAATGTGAACTCATTCCTTATGTTGCTATCAATTTTCAGACACCGTCTACCTCGTGAGGAGTGGTGGCTAAATTTGCGTCCCTTGATGCGTATCATGGCCAAACACGACAGCTTATATGAATCGGAGAGTATATTCACCGGCCCGGACAAAGGTATCCATTGAGTTACCAAGATCGACGGATAAACTGTAGTGCAATCTCATTACTTAGAGGGTTTCCGTCTGTGCCTCCGGGTTCATCAGCCTCAGCTAGATGTCGACTCACGCCTAGTCTGCATCCTTCTCCGTCGGTCCCCGATTGTTCTTTCGCTACTTTAACAAAACCACCATATTTCCTCACATCGATCCTTTTCGCTTCGATGTCACCACTATCCACTCTACACAGTCAGTCTGATCTCCTTTTATCTAGGCCATCCTTTGTAGGGATTTTGCCGACGTCCGCCTGGTTCTCTCTCTGCCTCTGTTCCCATTCTTGCTCCTAAAATTCCATGCGCAGATGAATCCAAGTACTCGTGAGCGATAAAACGATCGGATTCAACCTGACCCCTCATGTAAACCCTCCTTCGTACAGCCCGTTGTCAGTTGTCACAAAACCTCGACTATCCTGCATGTCCCCTCTGTTTCTTTTTATCTATTTTTCAGAAATCGATAATTTTTCGATGGAGCCATAATTCCGACCGACCTTCTCAGCTTATCGCGATCGATTTCCGGCTTCTGTGATCAAGGAAATACGACTCGAAAAAATTGCATTCACAAAGGAGGGCCAATTCTAGTCTATCAGATTCAATCTGATTAACAAAACAATGAACGACTTTGAACAATTACTCTAGCGAAACAAAATCAACAGTAACCGTGGTCACGGTATTGTTTTCCTGTCTCCTTGTCGTAGTTCTGTACCTTTGCTATATTGTTCTAGTATTATTTATGCTCTCTCTGTCTGTGTCTGTTTGAAAAGAAAACAATGCCCCCAAAGACTGTGATTTTCTGGGATTTTGCGTAGAGATTGTTGTAAGTTAACGAAACTCCAAAGGTAATTAAAACATTGACATGATCGTGCTAACAATATTTGAAAAGCGATACACGAAGAACCAGATAGGATGTCTACAATTCTTGTTTTGTAATGTCCGTTTGAATATATTCAACTGTTGTTAAATTTGTCGAAAACCGTACTGTACACTTCTAATTTAACCAACCACTAGAGACGCAAGCAGATTCGGACATCTGCTGTGAGTATCACCTTGATCGTAGACAACAGCACGGCGAATAGGTATGAACACAGTGACCAGGACGTTGTCCCAGGATGGGATATGCCAAAATCCCAGGATGACGTTGGAGGTAGACATTAAAATAACATAGCCAAGTAGAGCAGCCAATAGCATAAATGAATTCGGATTTTTTTTCTTGCCTAAATAACTTCGAATCATTGTCCCCCGAGTTCTTTTTTCCACCATATTTCGTCAAGTCTACGTACGAGTAGTCGATGCTGCACAGAACCAAGCGTGTCCAGTGTGCAGTAATGAAAGGTCAGTTGTCGAGATCAAAGTAAACTGAGATGGACCAGTATGCTGCAGTTATGAGGGAAGGAATTTATCCGGCTACCGGGTCCGCGTTATTCCGGATTGGTTTTTCTCGGGCATTCGGAAATCAGAAACCAAAATCACATTAGTGTACTGTCATTTTGGCTTATTTCTCCGGTCGCCGTGTTTTCACTGACCCTCCGCAGTAGTTGCTGTGGTGGGTGCGGCGCACAGACACTATTCGCAAGCCGGTGGTATCGTATTGGTGGCGTGCCCCCGGGTGTGAGTAGGCGGTCTGAGGGTGTGGGGTGACATTTGTCACGCATGCCACGGGATGACTGCTGGCTCTCGAGTGGAGGGCTGGTCCTTCTGGGCTGGTCATCTGTTCTTGGGCGTAGCCTGTCTCCCTTGAAACTAGTAATCCGATTGACCTGTCCTGTAAGCCGGGCGGCCGGTTACAGGTTGCTACGGTGGTGCATGTCCGATTAACGCTGGCGTGAATAAGCCGAGAAACACTGGGCCACGAGTTGGCAGTGATTTACGGTGCTATCGATCCGCAGTGGCCGACGCGGTGCTGCGGTATGCTCCGATGCATAGATCCTCGCTTTGATGCCCTGACGGCCTTGGCTGAACGGGTCGAGGATATTGTGAACAATCTGGTTGATCCTGCCAGTAGTCATATGCTTGTCTCAGAGATTAAGCCATGCATGTCTAAGTACAAACCTTTAAACGGTGAAACCGCGAATGGCTCATTAAATCAGCTGTGGTTCCTTAGATCGTACATACTACATGGATAACTGTAGTAATTCTAGAGCTAATACATGCCACTATGCCCTGACCCGCGAGGGAACGGGTGGACATCAGCTGGGTAGGCAAATGAGATAGTGAATATTTAACTCGCACTCTGTCAAACAATTTATTTCTGTCTCTCAAGCGTACAGTAGTGGCCTTCATCGGTTGGCCAATCCAAGGAGTTTTGTATTGTCTTCGATATGTCAAGTTGGTGATGACGATGTACTAGAGTTTTCCAACCGCCGGTGTGTTAGACCTCCGGTCGTTCGTTCGAAGAACTGAATCTTTTATAATAGCCACGATAATGATAACTACGCAACTACTTTCCAGTTTCAATGGATTAGATGTCTTCGTAGTCACAACTAAATAAGCTGACGTTTGGTTTTTTGACAGATCCCGTTGGGGAGTGTTAAATTTGCTGATCGAAACGTTGACTAATATTTCGTAACAACGGTAGCATACTGTCATCATGCAAGCGAAACTCCACCTCAAGCTTCCAGAAGCCTACCGTACAAGCAGTGTTTTTTGCCGTTGGTGATCACAGTTCAGACGGTCCATATGTTGACTCCATAACTCGATTACTGATTATCCTAGATGTCAAGCACAAAGATGGTGACACATCATGGGTTTTCCAATTTAAACTGCTATCGGTCAGTCGATTCACTGAACATGCAATGCCAATTGATACTTGGCAAATTACAGTGAATTACGGCGAATAACGCCGTAAACGAAGTGGCAAGATCGATTATCGCTTTAACAAATAGAGTTTGTAACTTCTGAATTTCGATTGACATGTGCCGCAGGGTCGCTTTTGCGATTCCCGTTGAAATAGGAGTACGCTAGTAAACCTTTTGGAGTTTGTGCAAAAAACGTGCCTTCTGCTGTTGTAAAACCAAGTGCTGTTTATACTTGTGATAGGATACCTGTTTCGTCCTCCACTTCTGTTGTAACCGCCCGAATCGGGATAATCCACCGCTTGCAGTGTTTGCAAACCCCTTCTAAACAAACTGGTATAACATGTTCAATTTGAAGTGATTCAACTACTCAATCTCATTTCTATTTGTGCTAAAATCGTCATATTCTTAGTTTGGTTAGGTGTTATTTATCCGTTGGTAGAAGTTTGCCTGGCAATGCGGAAGTTATATGACATTCTATCCGTCTGTACGGAGGCGGAAGTCATACAACGAGATTTTTAAGTTTTTAGACTTTTGAAGTCCACAATACATGAGTGAGTTGATCCATTCGACGTGCAGATGGTCACTAGCACCACTCAGTGGAGCGAAAGGCTGCGCAAAACGGATTCGTGAATGCGGAGCGTCTGCACGACTCTGTAAAACAATCTGATAGAAAGGTCGGAGAGATTTGTTATTTACGAAAGACATCGTTAGTGATCAAGTTCATCTAGAATGTCTGATCTGATATTTGATCTATGGGCCCAAGAACCAATACAAACCTCTAGGGAAAAAGGTTAGCATCCCAGTGCGCGATAATAAGTGGGGTTTTGAGGACAGAACATGCGCGGAGACTATCAGTGCTTGATCACTGACGTCTTTTTAATAGGATTAGGGGATTTTCTTAGCAATACTGGAATGTGTAGGATTTTGGGATACGAAGTCCAGTCGATCAAACAAAGCCCAACTTGAGTAGATTCAGGTGTTTGGGACAGGTGTTACGCACACGGGCAGATTGACCATCTCGGTCTGCAGTGTTCTCCGAGGTAACCTGTCAATGACGCGGCGGAAATGTATGAAAACCTTGACCGGTAGGCTGTTTCCGAATCAAATTGAACTGAACTGAACCGTCTGTGTTTTAACTACAATGGTTCGCCGGTATCATCACTATTATAGGCTACCCTTCCCAGACTTTATCCAATAACCTAAATTTTAAAGAAACAATCTACTGGAGTGAATGCCCAAATAGATTACAAAAATGTAAAAGGTGAATGAAATGATCCAATCTATTTTCTCATGGTGACTAATGCGATTCTCTAATGATCCAATTGAAGAGTATCACCAATCATCAACGCGTTTAGATGTATGGTTTGACAAAATTGCACTAACAATGAATTCACAATACACGACACGTGATTTTTATCGCTTAGGTTGATTTGATCATGTGTCAGTCGGCAATCACCCCACTGCGTTATGAACGGAATATAATGTGTTTGAAAAATGGAACTGTGGAAACGAAGAAGAAGACTCGCATCGTTGAGATCATCATGCTATCAAGTGGCTCTAAAACGAAACATCGTGATTGATCGAATAAATTGCAGTTTGCTGGTTATTGATCACCGGGTTAGAATTTTCCTCCGAAAATAAAACATTGTTGTACATGCATGGTGCACAAAATTGAGTACACGTTACCATTTGGGAATGACGCAGTTTTGGCATTCCAATTCGGTAAATTTATACAAGATTACACAATGCGTTTTTTTATGTACTGGGCGACAGTACATTTCGAATGTGGATGACCAATTTCATGTCCGATTTCGCGATCAACGAAACACTCAATTCAACTAATTTTGGTTGGACTAGAAAAGAATGGTAAAATGTAACCAAACATGGTATCTTTGTGTCATGCTTGTTTGGGTGTGGCG
This sequence comes from Fasciolopsis buskii, assembly GCA_008360955.1. NCBI lineage: Eukaryota > Metazoa > Platyhelminthes > Trematoda > Plagiorchiida > Fasciolidae > Fasciolopsis > Fasciolopsis buskii. The sequence continues at coordinate 25,606 of LUCM01005623.1, read as the reverse complement.
CTAAGTATTTGAAATTCTGTTCGTTAGTCGGTCTCTTCTCAACTTTCACGCGCTCTTGTCTAGTCGGTTCTCATTCGCGCAAAATAGTTGTCACCTTTGAGTAGTGATTTTCTCACTTCGATTCTATCTGTCCATGCCCGTGTAGCGTCATCTTTAGCATGAAAGAAATTAGGCCTAAAATCGACTCGGTAGGGATTCACTTCTAATCGATTGGTCTGTTTCTCGTACTACATAAGGGCCGAGCCTCAACATTGAGCTGTACATTGTCTCGCTAAGACCCAGCTCGGTCGACATTAAAACATTGTGGATGGGACGGATCGATCACATACAAACGTATACCACATCTGAGGGAAATCCAATTTGTGGAATAAACCAGGAAACAGTAATTTATGCGAGTGTTTATGTTTTCGTCTATCTGATGTGCTTCAAGCCTGGCACCCTCTTCCCAAGTGGGATAAACGACGCACGTTTCCACCACCCAGGGACACGAAGACGGTCATTCCGATCCGCATGAAAAAACGGAATCGTTTTCAACAGTTTCAAAGTACAAAACCTCAGAAACGAACTCGAAATATTTGTGTCGATTCGATTTATTCAACCAACACGATTCGTATCATTGGACCGTTAGCGCCCACTACTTGGAGAGGGGCACAGCAGCGGTGAGCCTGGAATGTGGATTGGACTGAAAATGCGTCAGTTCCCTTGTGAATCCTAATGAATATGGTTCAACAGTCCTAGAGGTCACTGTCGTTATGTTTACAAGCCTACGGAATTTGAAACCGAATGTGTGGTGGCTGATCGACTCCAGCGATGCGGATTAATGCAAGTACACTTGAGTGTGTGGATGCACACGCTAATGCAACGTTCCGCGCTTGTTCAATTCGGAAAGGCCTGATATTACCCTTGATAACCGGTTATGATGGGCCAATGATAAGTCGTATGGTTTATGTACACTGCACAAATCGATGAACGTGCCGTAGGAATCATAGTGAAAGATGAAAACTGTAGGAGAGAAAAAGGGAAGAAAATGAACCAATGTACAGTTTTACCATACACGCTTGTTCTTCCATTCTCCATCTTCAAGTCCCCAGCGATTCTTGTGGCTCCATGATTTCTCTATGGGATTATTACTACCCTTTTAGTCAGACCGAATTAGAGGGTTGACGTATGAGACCCTCTCTCAAGCCTCTGACCAAGCGGTCTAACCCAGAAAGTCTCGCAACCCCTTGGGATCCAGTGAGCGACTGCTCAGTTCATACAGCTTTCGGATGGGGCCAGACATTTTGGGTGCCTAAAAAACCTGGTCGCTACAGATGCCGGCGGGCAAAGATTTGTGTTTCATAGGTACCCCGTGATAGCTTTTGAATCAGGGATTAGCTGCCTCCCTGGACTGATTGTCTGGGAGCACTCAAATCGGTGGAAAGCTTCCGGTTTTCGTCCTCATCCCCTTACTTTGGCGAGCACATCGCTACGAGAAGGGAGTGTGTAGAAAGTGTTCAGAAGAGGCCTTTTGAGGTGCAAGTCGTTTGGGAACATGTGGAGAGGGGTGTAAGGTGATTAGCAAACCCTAAGCGACGTCTTTAGCCAGAGATGGGCTACGGTTTATTCGTTTAGAAAATCCTACCAGATTTAACGAGATAGGACAGGCGTCCATCGTCGCACTTGGCATCCAGTATATGATTTGCTATGGTATACAACTACAATGGATTGCTGTAATATTGTCGATAACCATGAAATCAAACAGAATTTATCATAATTAGGGCTGCGCACCCAACTACGAGAAGATCATGGCAAATGGAAGCCATATTCGGGTTTATTTACCAGATGTTTTTCGAGTATTTATTAACTAAACGGGGACATTATTGGCCAATAATAACTGTAATATGTTCGGTTTTCTCCGCATAAATCACCAGGACATTTACTAAATGTGCGCATTTACAGACTACAACGAGGCTTTGCTCAAATGTGTCACGTGACTTCACGTAGGTTCCTCACATGCCCTAAATTTTTTTTAATTAATTAATGCACATCAGTTCGAGGGGGTTGCTGAGATCACAGCTGCTCCTGTATACCACAAGTGTTTCACGTACGATGAAATCAACGTGACATTTTTCAGCTACCTTCCAATAAATAACACTAAATTTGTTGTCTTCTCGAACGATTTCCTTCGAAGTATCACCATGACCTCGAGAAGAGGAAGCCTGGACCCAAGTTTAAAAGATGGTAATGAGTGTTTAAGGCTGCATTTTAGTGTATTGTTTTTTATTGCGTTGAATACATGTATCTTATAAACAGATTTCTAACAATAAAAATAAAAGCAGACACTAGGAAGAAAAACTCCTTGAATGAATGACTTTACCGTTTATAGGACATTGCTCAGGAAGTCGACTGAAAAGCGGTCACGGTTTCCCAAGTTGCGTGCTACATAAGGACAGTGGAATTCCCGAAGATATTGATGCCAAAGTTTATGAAACAAGAGACAGATCGTATGAAAATATGAGTGCCGTACTTTGAGAAGTCATCGTGAAAAGCATGTACACGATCTGGAAGTATCTTGCAAACTTTTCACATGTGGCTAAGTGTTGATCACACATTTGCGTTGACATTTCGTTTATGGGTACAAAAGGCGCACAGTTGCTGATTAAGACTCTCTGAGGGAGAATTTGAAGGTCATTTCTAGGTAAAAACAATAGCATGGTGAAGAATGATTGGAAAATCAACTTGGCATGCAAAACAACAGATGGAGCTTAGTTTCATCTTGTACTGTCGAAACCTTCTAGGGTGATATGATGAGCCTTGAAGGTTCCGCACACAGATGAAAATGTGGGAAGCCCAACTCAATTTTTACCCATAAAAATCGATTAGGTATTTTACAGAATCAATCCTCAGAAGCAGTCGTTGGCTTATTTAGCGTGTGCCAGATGGTCAGGGAGACCGGGTGGGAGAGAGAGAGACAGACAACAGACAAGCGAAACATTTAGATTTGTTTGGTTCTAAACTGGCTTGTGCAGAAAAAAATCGTGACTGGACGACAAGCCTCCCTTGTGAAATACGGCTTGACTAAGTGCAACATCGGAGTATTTAATTAAATGACAAAACAAACTAGTTGATAAGTCGTTGATGTGCACGGAGAAGAGATGAGGGGAAATAGCAACACGTGGAAGCATACTTGAACTGTTAACCAGCAGTTGTCATTTTACCGCCCAGTCATGTGCAGTGGGTTCGATCGATAAAATAAACAGAAAGCCATACTAATAGGGACCTGCGACAACCGAACGTTTCCAGTTTGTGAAGTAGGAGAGTCTGTGAGACACAGCTGAATACAGACTAATAACCTTCTAAGACACAAATTACACATTGACCGTCGCTGGGAGGATTCGAAGCCTGTCAACGGAACGGTACACGTTAGGACAATGAGACAAAAGCGTTTGGGCATGAGAACGACAGCGATGGGTCTCTAACAGTCAGAAGTAGAAGATAAATCTAACGATGCCCTGATTTGCGAAGTCAATGCATCACTCAAAGCCCCAGTGCTGTGTCTTAGAGGAGAAAAAGACAGACTGTCCGGACCTGCTACCTGTGACAACTCCAACGGTATGATAAAGCTTCGACAGTTATTCTCTAGAAAAAGGGGGTAACTGGTATGAAGTCATCGCCCGGTTTAATTAGGAGGAATGATAGCTCAACTATTATTGAAGCGATCCGAAACACATTGCCCGTAGTTCGTTCTGTTCCCGGCACAAAAAGCGAACGCAGTTGCCGTAACTATTTGTTGTTGTTGTTGCCATTCAGGAGTTAGTTAGCGAACAAGGTGTCGATGGGTTTGATTTTTGCTTTTGTTAGCAGACACAGATATTGCACACGTGGCTTATTAGGGAATTTGTGCACGTATTCCATTTGTCTTCCGGGATTTGTCTAACTCGAAAAAGATACAGCCATCTGAGACGAACTGGATATCCTGTGGACAGAACAAATCAAAGATTTTGCATTGACCGCCTCTATGGAAAGTCCGACATTATCATCAAGCAGTTGTTTGAATAGAATGAAGTGAATACTTGTGAAAAAGATTTCTGGTGGAGATTGAGAGTGTCGTGTGAAGAAGTACGGGGAAGTTTTGAATTTGATTTGCTTGGTTAAAACAATAGAAAGCAAACTGAGAATATATCCCAGGCCCTAATAGAATCAGATAATGTCCATTTGTTGAGACAAGCGTCCGAAATTCCAAGCCGAATAATTTAGGATAGTTGGCGATAACTTTGACTGATGAAAGAAACGTGAAGATGTGTGAGAACAAACAGAGTGAATGACAGGATTGATGCGTGTTTGAAATCATCCGGAATAAGATGTAAGTTATCCTGATAAAATGCAACAAAACACGTACAACCTGATCGAAGTTGAGATATCGTAATGTGTGATGAAAGTATCGGTGTATAGGTTTGCACAATGACGACGAGGAAATCTCAGGTGACAGTGAATTATTGGACGGTTTATCGATTTAGGGAGTGTGTATAAACAACCACAAACTTTTCAGACTAAAAACAGTGAAAGTGTAATGCTATGCCACTTTCAGTTTTCATCTTGCCGGAAACTCTGTCTTGTTGGGATAATTTGATGTCATCGATTAACACGTGCGAGTTCGTGTTTGGGCTCACTTGGGCTTGGCCACAGTCCTTGTGTGCAGAACATACAAGGATGAAGATGATTGAGTGACCAGAACAATAGAGACAAGTCTGCCATTTCCGTGAAAAGGAAACGAATGTTGGTACGGAACTCTGTCCGATTGAACATTTTGGCCGGATGAGTGCACTTAAGAGCGGCTTACCAACAAGGGCATGCGTTTGTTTTTCTGGACGGATTGGAAGAGCTTTGATGTGGAACCATTGCAATAAAACTCCAACAGGAGATGAAAACTAGTCGAATGTTTAAATATCAATAGTTGCGAACAATTGCAGCTTCAAACCAAAGCCATAAAGATGCCAAATTTTCTCAGGGAAAATGAAGTGATAATGAAATAGGACTGTGTTGTAACCAGTTAAGGGTCGTGCATCACCCTGAACTGCGGGGAACACTTCAGTCGCAGTCTAATTGCACTTTTATTTTGTAAAACCGGTTCGCATGAGGAAAATTAATGGCGGCCCAGTAGGGGAAATGTTCACTTTGCCCCGTGGAGACGGAGTCGGGTGGTTTCAGCCTTTTGTTAAACGAATTAACTATTCACGTTTCATTTTTGCCGGATTAATTTAAAAAAAAACAGGAACGGAGAGCACTGAGCCTGGTTGCACGTCTCACATTTGAGATTTCGGGTCATTTTGCGATGAACAAAGCCTGAGCGCCCTAGTGCAAAAACTGTTCCCTTTGATGGAGTTCGATCAAGCCGAACACGAGTCTTTTTGACCATGTGTCGTTCTTTTGATATCACAATTTTCTCACTATTTAGTCGGGAGATTGATGCAATATGTTGAACATTCATTTATAAAACAAAGAACCTAGATATAAATAACTTAAATTTCTCAGCCATTTCGAGCGATTAGGTAACCTCATATTTCTCATTTGACATGATTGCATTGCACATCATCATATAAAACTAGATTCATGAATTAATTCACCATGTGATATCATCGTTCAACTCACCATAAAGAAACCATGGAAGCACTGTACAGCTATTTCATCCTTGTTAGGAATCATCACCAGTGCATATCGACCGAGACCGAACTGGGACGCGAACCCGAACAGGGACGAACGATTCTGAGTCGAACGCCTTAGCCATTACGCTACCGGACAGGTTGTGAACGGTTTGTTGAAATTTATCACATGATGTTACAACTATCCGTCAATGATTTGCACGGTTACTGTCCGCTAGCTCAAAGCGATCGACCCCTACTGATAGATTCATCTAAGAATAAAGAAGTAAACGTGGCTTTCTTTGCCAATTACAGACGTCAATGTTCAGAGTTCTGTTCGTCCAGAGGACCATGACAACTACCTGTTGCTTTTAGATAACTTATTGATTTCATAAAATGAACCCTTTCTAATCAACGGTTATATGAGAAATTTCATCGGACAAAATCGGAACCTGATTCCATTCGTGAAGTAGCGAATGTTCTCTGATTTGAAACTTTGATCCCCTTTACACAGTTGGACTCCAACGAAAAAATCACATCAACTTCGTCCTATGTTGTCAGCGAGGGCTTGGTGATGGATGACCCGGGATTTCGGTGAAAATAATGGTCAGCTACATCTTACGTCATCGACTTCGCTTACCGCTTAGGATTTTGTAACGGTGGCCTACGAACTGGTACCAGAAGTGTGAAGCTGCTGACTCATGCGACTGTGCGGTCGGACCATGTCTGGTAGACAGTGGTGTACGACAGACGCATTCAAGACTCAGATGAATGACACCAGGCTAATGAGCTGCACGACTGTATACCAATGAGAGGATGGGAAACCAACCCTAGTTCTGGAGCAAGGAAAAATTGATCTGGTTTGTAACAAGCTCAGATTTGAACGGGGGCATCGATTGTAATGAAGGTCAAACAAGTGGCAATGTGCTCGAGAGACTGGGGGCAATCGACCAATGAGCCCTATCCCGTGTGGATCTACATAAAACGTCTAATTTTGATCGATGAATGAAGTGTTTGTCTTGATCGGCTGGAGCTATTTTGACCGTTCTCGCTTGATTATGCGGAAAGAGTATGAACTTGACTCAAGAAAACTGACAGAAATCGCTAGAGTTAGCAACAAGGAAAAAACGAGATTTTAAACTGGCCAAACTGTAATATTCGCTGTGATTGATACTGATTTGTCTCGTTAATGTAAGTTTCATCATATTTGCAATTGAATTCCAAGAGGATACGCTATTGTCTGTCAATCAAGAGTGACTATTTGTCTATTTGGACCAAAAGGTATCTCAAAACAGTTGCGAAAAATCAGTACACAGTCTCGCCATTTGTAAACAACCAAACGATTAGACTTTTAAAACCAGTCGAACAGTCTTGCTCTTTCGAATGTGTCGTCTGTTGTCCATTAGTACACTTGGATTTGTGTCAACGTATTCACAGGCCAAGACGGATCGCTGCTTGACAAGCTTATGTCAAAGTGCATGTTGAAATGGTTTTCAAAATCGATGAGGCAATACTCGGTGACCTCACATAGGAAAGTCAAATCTCCAGTCACCTCAATGAACCGGTCACCTGGTCACAATGAGTCACAAAGATGACCCAATCGAATGTCTGAAAACAGTAGTACGTAAAACCAATCCGAAACTACTAAAGTTCCATTAGGTTTTGCTTGTGGACACGCATTGGTCAACGTATTGTACCTAAAATTGCCTACTTTTGAGTATTAGTACACCTTTGCATTAGCCGACGAAAAATCGTGCCGCCCTTCACTTTTTATCATCGACAGATGTGCAAACATTTTCCGGCACGCTCAGTCCAATTTATTTTACACAATTCACTGTCAATAAATTGTGACGTCATCACCATTACAATCGTAGTAGTGTCAAGAACGAAATGAGACAGTCAAGCGTTATATCTGGAACTATCAACCAATGTCACGTGTCCTGCAAATAGACAAGCATGTAATAGACACCTACATCTTTGCTCCTCACACCTGCTGTATGGTTTCTTATCAGTGGATAGCCATTCGAGCCTAGCAAGGGTTGTTTGTTTCGGCTAAGCATATACGCTAGAATCACTGGACATCCGGAAAAAGCTCTATGAATCGAACAAATTTGTCCACTTTTGTATCGAATACGGTGTCGAAAATGAAATATGAAGCATAATGAAATGCTGGGTGAACACGTGATATGTACGGAGCACTCACGCAGTTAATTAAAAAACCCAAATATTCAGTCTTGTAGCGGTATTTATCGTGAGCGATTACTTCTAAAGCACAACATCTTTTGAAATGAATGACATAGTCGCCGGGTGCCGTCATGCAACGAATTTCCCGGCAAAAGATTGGACTTTTTGTGGCATGAGAGGGCTGGCAACCGGGACCCTGAAACTCTGAAGCGGCACAGAACCACAGAATCACCCAATACGTCATATGTGGCCGGATTTGCTAACGAAAAATGTCATTCCAGTTTGTATCCTATATGCTTGGAAGACCAGCCTTGGAAGATCCAAATGGAAAATGAACACTCCTTTTTTCTCAAGAAACAAGGAAAAGGAACTTATTGTAATGAATCCTGCTCAGTGACAATGTCAAACTTTTCATAGAGATGGCCAACACAATCTTTGATATTTTCTGTCCCTCAAAAACACTAGTCGTCTCAAATGGTCGCATCTCCACCCAGAAACTAAAATTTCTAAGAAGATGCAGGGAGCACTTCTACAAATCTCGTAATAACTCAAGCGTGCGGTATACTTGCAACCTAATAAAAGTCTAAATCAAACGCACTGACACTGCATTCGCCAGCCAACTGCTGAGTGGTAACAACAACTGATTCGTATGTCGAGGCATTCGACTGTTGTATGGGAAGAAAAAGAAACATGCGAAATGTTCTGCGGATGTCGACAGCATGAATCATGTTTGTGCAGAGTGATGATATGACAGATACATGATTTTCTAAGGAAGTGCTCGACCTTCTCGACACTACTAAATATAATACAACAGGGCTTGGTCCTGACAGTCTGCATTCAGCTCGTTTAAGGCATGGCGCTGTGGCTTTGACGGATGCACTCACTTTTCTGATTAACTCATCATTAAGCTCGTCTTCCATTCTTGATTGTTGGAGACCCGTCACTATTATTCCCATCCTCAAATCTAGCAGTTCTACTGCATCGGCAAATTGTTTTCACCCCATCGCCTTAATGTCTTCTGGTCTTAAACTGACGGAGCTTGCCTTACTTAAGCGCCTGCGTTCTTCTATAAATCCTCCTGGCGACCCTTTTCAGTTTGCCTATAAATCTAACAGGTTCACTTTGGACGCTGTCGCCTCCCTCATTCACCACATTTGTAGGTCCTTGAATGCATCAATGAAATCTGTGCGTTGCGCCTTTCTAGACTATTCGCCGACATTCGATTCGGTCCCACGGCCCCTTCTACTTCAAAAACTGGAAAAATTTGGTTGTCCCAGTGCTTTATCAGGATGGCTATCTGATTACTTTACTAACCGAAACCGGTGCACACGGATGGACGGTAAAACTTCAAAACCGTTCATTAATAACTCAGGAGTGCTTCGGGGTGCTGTTCTTTCACCGTTTCTTTTCTCTACTTATATCAGCCATTTATCAACTAGCTCACCCTGTCACCTGCTTACGTATGCTGATGATGTTGCCCTCTCTCAAACCATTTTGAAAAACGATGATTTTCAAAGTTTACCCAACAACATATCTCCCGTTTACGATTTCTCTGCACAGGCTGGTCTAAATCTCAGCACATCTAAATGTTTCGAATGTCTGTTCTCTCTCTCTCTCTCTCGGTCAACCTACCCACCCGAAACGTCATCTACCAACTCAAAAACACTTACTAGGGTTGATTCTGCGAAATATCTTGGAGTTACTATTGATAAAAATATGTAGTGGATTTCTCACACTTCCACCTGTTTAAAGAATCTCGGACGGTTGTCATTTCAACTCAGGAAGCTTCGACACTACAAGTTGAAACAAAGCACCAAGGTCCGCGTTGTATACCAACGTGTTTTTCCAATCCTTCTTTACTGTTCTCCTGTCATTTTTCCAGGTTTATTTAAAAAAGACTTTAAAATTCTTCGCCGGGGACTATCAATTATTAGCCGTGTGTCCTTCATCCGACTAATTGAATTGTCCCTTAATCTATGTGGTGAATACTTATCAGCATTTGGTCACAAAATTCTTTCTGATCCCACGCATTCTCTGAACCTCGATGTTTCAAAGTCCCGCTCTCTAATTTCCACACGATCCGCTTTTCGTTCCATACCCTCCCGAATCAATATCTATAGAATCTTTACTGTCCCATATTTAGCACAAATTTTGACAAACCGTGACCGAGTTTCAGCCGAATTCCTGAGCAACCTGTTCTAATGCATTACGATTATTCCTGGATAAGTTCTTTTATATTCTTTACCTTCACATTTTTTGACTGAAATGCGATATTATTTAGTGTATGCAAAAGTCTATACATTATAATACAATACAATCCCGTTGTCCGTTGTTTCATGTATGCTATCATTTCTCGTGGGTTATATGCCTTTTGATCAGTTAGTTACCTCCTGGGACAAATGTGGGCGATAAACCATGCACTATGAACACCAGTATACACTGTTACATGATGACTGGGGTGGGAAACATCACAACAATGTTAGCATGTGTTTCCCTATCACCAGGCACATTCACTTGGAACGTAATTTTAATGTTTACAAATCTGCCATCATGCATGACCTCGTTAGCTGGCTATGAGAATCGAATTACAACGAACAACAGATTGGATAAAATATCGCAGATGGGATCCGTAACTTACACTGATAAGGTTTCCGCCTCGCAGCATCATTTACTCAGAAGAGAAAAAAAGCGAACCGGATAAAGCAAAAGACTAATTACAGAGAGAAAGATTTTTAAGACAGGAAATTCACTGACTGTCGGAATGAGGCGTAACACCTATCGTCTGCAAATTTCGTCCGAGACGTACCTATCTCGGCAGCCTATATAGGCTTATATAGGCCAATTCAGGGTTTGTGGTTATCTTACCATTTGGACATGTGATTTGTCAGTAAGCTGGGTCCACCTTCCAACCATCAGCCGTTTCGGACAACAAAACACAACGAGACTGTCGTTCTGTGAACATGCGAAAAACGTTCCAACCACCGTGGTGTATTCAAAATCAGTGCGTCTTCCAAAGATTGGACCGTAAGGTCTATTTCACCAAGTCCAACGTCCGAGATGTTGAGAAACCTTCTGCCGCCATACTCTGCCAATACCACCAAGATGACAGTATTTTAACACCGAAAGTCTTCTGCTGCTTCCAACGGTCATACTTCTGAACGCCATAACAGCATCGATCTCACCGGTGCTGCGCTTGCTCTGCAGTTGACGGGCAATCGGATGACACACAGAAGCCACAGGTACCGCAAATTGACCATTCAATTTGTGTAATTATTTCGGCCAATTCTACATTATCGTCTTTATTTTTATTGGGTTCACTCCAGCAACTTAGTATGGGGTTTGACTGTTAAACTGCAAATTCGAGCTTGTAATCTGTCACTGTGAATTTAAGCCATGAAAAATGATGCACTGACAGTTCCCGGTCCTTGGTAGTTACGTAGCTTAAAAAAGGAACATCCTCTAGATTGATTTACAAACGCGGTTGTTGGTTGCTTTGTCGATTTTTGGACGTAGGACTTAATTAGGGAGTATCTTGATTAGGGGTCTAACAAGGGAGCAATACAGTACGTAGGCGAAAAGTTGGCACAGATCACACACATGATGCGCATATCGATCGGTCGCTCTTTTGATTGTAATTCTCCGGTCGACTGATCACTTCCCAGGTAAGCAGTCCATGAGATGAAATTTATTCCACGGTTCACAGATCACATTGGATGAATTCATCTCTTTTTCGCTAAACCAAAAGCCCAAAACGCCAAAACACGTGAGACCTTAGTTAAATTTGCTATCTTCCTAGAAAGTGGCACACCTGTACTCTAGAAGTGAATTGAATATGGTCACTAGTGGTGTTAGAACAAACCACACGCACACACACACACACACACACACACAAGACAAGACAAGGCAAGAAACAAGCTGCACGTGTCAACGAAATTAGACTGTTTCCCTAGTGCTATATTTTGAGTGAAGTATCTTCCGTTCATATTCCGTCCTATTGGGCCATTCGATCGATTCAAGGCATGCCAACAAAATCCCGGAGCTTTCTTGTAATGTCCGATTATTGTCAACAGACTGTGTTACAGGATTTAGTGTTTCAAATTTCAAGGTAACAAACCGAAATCTCATTTTGATCATCGACACTGTGTACAGTTTCGGGTAAATGCCATCCAATTTCTGCAACGGAAAATTTTGTCTGAAGCAAGAGTTGGATTATAGCTGTTCGCCCGTGTTCGTTAATTGTAACCAGGCGATGAACAGTAGGATAAAAATTGTCCTCCCCTCCCATGCTTATGATGATGAGTAAAATAATTGCAATCGAAAAACGGGGAAGTAACAATGCATTACAAAACGACCGGTATTTCGGATTTCCCCTTCCTCCTGGGGTCAATAATCGTCTGGGCCTCTCTTGGCAAGTTGCATATTCGTTAGTCGCAAACATTTTCGAATACATTGCGCTTATGTTCATTCAGACCATTTTTCAAACTGGAAGAGTTAGTTAGTAGTACACTAATTTTGTCTTTCGTTTTATGCAATCTCTCTCTTCATTCGATTCACATCTAACTGATTAAGTGAGCATAGATAGGACCAGTCCCGCCAACGTTTTTGCAAAGTGTCTAGCTCGGTGCGAACATAGATCAGAGTCTTGGAATAACAGCGGCTTGGTTTAGTCATCTTTGTCCCTTTAGGGGACGACTCCCACAGAACAAATAGAACAGATTAGTAATTTTGTAGAAAGTTGGAATAGTTTGATTTTCAAGCGCAGTGTGCTTAGGCGAAGACCGACGGTGTACAGTGACCAGATTAGAGCTGAGTATGAAGAAGTGGGTAAAAAAGAAAGTTTTCCCATTCGGATGAAAAACGCCATTGAAGGGATCACTAGTGAAGGAAAAACAATAGTCACTAGACAAACAACATGATGTCTTATTTTAAGTGCTCAGCTGGTACATATATGTCAAAGCCGAATTAAGAAAGTTTGCCAGGTGAATACGAAATCGCAACAAGTCGGAACGTCAAATGTACACGGAGTTGGTTCCGCGAACTCCGAGTTATTTTCACGCTCGGATTCCTTCACAAAAATGTCCGCCTCTCGTTTGCGATCTTGATAGAGAATGTTTCAAAGATCATCTCAAATGGTCAAACTAACCAATCGGTCATCAAAAAATCAGAAGGCAGGTGAGACAACCATTACTGGCAGTGTGGTTGAAATCTGTTTTACAAGTTCGAAGAAAGACAAACAGCATGTCGATCAGGAAATGAAATGACGCACCATTGAAAACACCATCAATCACAGAGCTAGAGTTGGGCATTTCCATTCCCATAAACTCGACGACAGAATTACGGTAACTCCTTGAGTCTTCGTGGTGCATCCACCTCGATAGCTCGCCTTTTACTAGAACGAATTTTCGACAGAGAATGTAATGTTTTAACTCTTACTTCCTTTATTAATTAAACAGCAATGTTCATCAATTTTCAGGAAGGGGGCCGCGGCTAACAATGGGCTGCCAATTGGGGAAATTGACCACCGGTGGAAAGGTTGGAACCCGCGACCTTGACGTCCAAACGTCAACGCCTAATCCACTTGGCCACTGCCGGCCACACGAGATGACAGGTACATTAGAAACGGAGAACTTTAGGCTGCACTGACCGTCTATTTAATTCTAGAATATTCAAACGCATCCTGATTATTCGCATTACATGGCTCCTGAATGCATCGGTACTGAAAGATGCCCATTTCAGGAACGACCTCGTTCTGCAAGCTAACCAGGAAATTCGATTGTTTTCACAATAAACGACTAACTAGATCAGTGACCGAGACGGAAAAAATGAAATCATGTGGATGTTACTCAAATTGTGTCGTGACGATGCCATTCACTTTGTCACATGCACGTTGCTGATCTCAAATTTCGATACCGGACTTCAGTCAGTCAGTTCAAAGAAATAGTAACCACGACCGGTTGGGCAAAGTTATTTGATTTTCGGGAGACAGATCGAAGTGCATTATTAGTTTGTAGTATTGATGGACCGTTCAAACGATAAAATAAATCACGATCTACTCGGTTGTGATCTTCAAGATAGTCATAACATATGTAAAGAAGGAAATAGGTTACTCTATCCGTGAATTAAACTAAACAATGCCATTTGATTCCAAGGTTCAAGCATACTTGATTGTTTGTTATTTGTCTACGATGAGGTCACATGATCATTCGGATTCTCATTTTTGGTAGAACAATAATGAAGTGATTTGAAACTGCATCTGACAGTCCAAATCTCAACACGCTAGAAACCATATGGACAAATTAAATTGGAATACGATCGCAATGTTGGAGACTAGGTGAATCACAGAGGTGTTACAGATAGTCCGGAAACGGGAGTGGTTCTCTGCTGATTCACTAATAGCTGATCTGGAACCGAATAGATAGTGTATGCACATATGCCACTAACCGTTAATTGACTCCATTAACACGACAGTCCAATGTTTAGTAATAATTCTCCATGATAACTCCCTATTTTATTGAAAATTTAACCGGGTAAATTTAGCAGTTTGTGCACCTTACCTGTCTAGCATTATTGATTTATCATTTTTCTACTTCCAGTTACGTTTTTTTAGATAATGGAATAACAAGACACGTCATTTTCACAACGAGAATTGTGAACAGCAGAATAATACGAACTGGGGAATTTCATCAACGGTGAAAACATTCCGAATTCACGACTTTCAGGTAGAGGTGTCACGAGGATGGCCATATGATCAAAGCCGGTCACAAGAATTATTGGTGCGATGTGCACTGAATTGAAGATATCGCAAAAGAATGAGTGGAACGATGCAAAAGGATTATCACAGGGTTCACACATAAACTGTTATTGAATAATAAAAGATTCTGCACAGCCTCAGCTTCTTGGTGGAGGACAAACTAATCCGACAGGGTATCAGTACATCGTGCGGCATCAAGAACTCTCTCCCTCCCTAAAGGCTCCTGGATTCCTGTGAACCTTGTTACTTATATACGGGCACGATAATCGCTGTCCTTCTCGTCTAATTTGGGCAACTTTTGTGAGGATCACGTTGCAGACAACTGAGGTCACTCAGCGGATCGAAATTGTCCCTCTATCGGGTAGTTGGAACTTGCGTGATTTCGTATGGAGCGCGTATGCCTCATGTATGCCGTGGATGGGATTGTTGACATTCAATTTACAATATGCTTAGCTGTACACCTTTGGATGAGGGCCTCCTCGAACGAGCTCGGCAGCAGTGCGTTTAGGGGGAAGGAACATCGGATAGGTTGAGGGAGCACGAAACTAGTACCATCCATGAGCTCCATTGTCAAAACTCGGAAGGTTGAGAGAAGTAGTTTGAGAAGATGGACTCATAGTATGAGCTACCCACTGAACTCGCATCATACTACTGAAGTGGATGAGGCGCGAATTGGTCACCACAATAGAGAGATTATCTGTAAAAATACGAAGTATGACCTTCCGAGACGATAACGCGCATCCTTTAGGGCATGCATCATCACGAGAACTCGGATGGGATAAGACCGGCCGCTTGGGCCCTCTTGATCCGCCGTTGTGTTTCTACTTGAAAACAGGCTGTACTACTTCAATAAACTGAATACATTCATGCCATATTCTTCAATAGTTCGATATTTTCAAAATTGTACAACGGAACTTTGAACGAAATATCGGCAATCTTGGTCTCGGTACGGATACGGATTATCAAATCGCATTGAATCGACCCTGCGTCCAACTACGCCACTGATGATAATGAGAAGCCTACCCAGCTGGGAAACGTGTTAGGTTACATGTATGAATCATGCGTTTACATAAAAAGTAGCAGAAATCCTTAATTCGTGGAATGCACTCCATCCAATGGGGTTCGAAGCAAGCTTGAGCTTCGTTGTCACCTGTTGCCACGGCTTTCATTGGCTGGTTTCCTACTCAGGCTAGCAAACAAACTCGTTTTCAGTTATTCCTATTCATGCAGATACATAATAATCCCTTGATCCATTCCTAACCACATTTGCTACTAGGTGTGGGCATAAGTACGGCCGGCTGTGGCCAAACAGATAAGGTCCTGGCGTTTGGAAATGACGGTCGTGGGTTCGAATCCCACCACCGACGGCCAACTTCCCCACTTGGCAACCCTCTGCCGGCTGCGGCCCCCTTTCTGAAAATTGATGTACATTGCTATTTCATTAATAAAAAGGAAGCAAAAGGTAAAAGGTAACTGAACACCGGGGTTTGTTTGCCACGTTGTCTTATTGTTATCGCAGTTGTCAACATAGTGACGAAATGACTAGCGAACCACCAACGCTGTTGGAACGCAGCACAAACGACGATTCTAAATAGCCGAAGAAAAGTCGCTCATATTAGCCTTGCCCAGTCATTCGGACAGATTTTGAACATTAGTTCACTCCAGATTTGCATTGACTATGGCTTGAATATCTAAATCTTATTTTCAGACTATC
This sequence comes from Fasciolopsis buskii, assembly GCA_008360955.1. Lineage (NCBI taxonomy): Eukaryota > Metazoa > Platyhelminthes > Trematoda > Plagiorchiida > Fasciolidae > Fasciolopsis > Fasciolopsis buskii. Next base: position 9,336 of record LUCM01005623.1, on the reverse strand, counting down.
CAATGGCACGTAACACCATCACTTGCTGATTCAGTCACAGTTGACGAACGTCACAGTAACGCAAAAATGATTCGGTGTTTGCATTTTTTTAATCTGGCAAAGATTTCCGAACTGAATGTCAGATAGAATCGTAATGTCTATGGTTCAATATCGTAATAACCAACTAATCCAGTTTGATGACCACTCCGAACAGTTTTTAATTTTATCCGGAATGGTGTAAGAACTCCCGGTCTTTTTAACCGTATTACTCCGAATGACGAAGAAGAATGGGCCAACGACGGTCAGTCATGACCGTAGTTTGACAAATGACTGATTTTTTTTTTGCATCACACCCAAAGTACAACAAAACGCTTATGCAAACACTGACTACTTACAACATCTCGATCAATTGAATCCGGCCGCACCTAGCTATTTCCGCTGCCATGGCTCATTGTGTCAATCATGGTCAATTGGACTGTCCGTATGCAACTTGTGCAACTTGACAAAAAGTACAATAGCGAACGAGTGAGACATTTCAAAAAGGACATACGGATTCACTTTGTACTGGTAATGTTTACACAGTTGTAAAGTTGAACGAAAACTTGGGACACGTAGATTGGGCCAGAGGTCGATAACGGCCTCACGATCACGTTGCAGTATTTGACATGACAATAGAGTGTAGTTCACACCACGTGAAACACACTATCACCGATTCCGACTGAGGCAATTTTGCTGAAGGTCGAAGTTTGCATAATGGCAACGGTAATGCGGTTTGACGATACACGAACGACCATATTTTGGATAATCGGTAGATTGTTTTCCCATTCTCATCAAGTTGGGATGTGACTACCGTACATTTCCACATAAGGTAACTGGCATCCAAATTATAGGCTTAGCGTGCTTGGAAGAGGGGGTGGCAACTGCATTCGTGTTTGCTCTGAACATGATAGAAGCATTCATTGAACGATGACGAAACCATAGGCTTTCTCATCGATGACCCGCCTGTGGTTATGGTACATTCGGATTGATCTTGGTTGGAGTAAAGACGCATTTTTGTGCTGAAATTGGAATTACTGATGAAGTACAAACTAGGCAATCCAGGCACATTACTAGATCACACAACGTACACATGCTATGGTCGTCCGTGGCATCACGAAGCGTTCAACGATGCTCGAAACAGGTGGCAAGACTAGAAATACGGGTACTTATGGGAGTATTTCTGACCGCTTTCTACACGGCCGTCGACGCTAAGAGGCCCAATGTGACAGGAAATAGCATGAGGATTTATTTACAAAGCATTTCTGTATAACCCTACTTGGCAGATATTTCACCGACAGCATACCTTTGGGCCAGTGGCAACCGCAGAATGTTTGCTTTTCTGGTTCGTGGATCACCACGATTCTGATTGGCTGGTAGCGGAAATTGTGCCTGACCGAATCCCTTGGCCGGCGGTGGCCAAACGGCTAAGGTCCTGGAGTTTGGAAATGAAGGTCGTGGGTTCGAATTCCCCCATCACCGGTCAATTTCCCCACTTGGCAGCCCTCTGTTGGCCGCGGCCCCCTTCCTGAAAATTAATGTACATTGTTGTTTTATCAATAAACGAAGTAAAAGATAAAGGGATTTGCATGCAGCCCAGGTTACGTATGCATAGCCACAAAAATCACACACTATCGAATGATCAGTCCCTCACAAAAAGATGATCAGATTTTGACGAACGATTGAACTTATTACTATTGCTAGCGTTATCAGACTAAATGTTTGATTTTTTTGTGAACAGAAAAGGTGTGAAAAAAGAGTAAAGTTTGGCAAATCATCGAGGAAGTTTTCCCTAACTTGGGTAGAATTCACCGGCTTTGTTGTTGGATGACGGTTCAGCTGAGGACAACTGATCAGGATTTGGCTAGTTTTAGAGTTTCCAGGTCTTTGAGGCTATTCTACTGGCCTTAAGGTTTGATAGCCATTAAGGTACAATGGCAGGGAGAAAATTTTCTTGGCTTACGAATTTAGGCAGTCATTCAGAAGTATCGTTTTTTTCTCCAATCCGTTTTTTGCAGATTGGGCTCGGAACACATAAATTGTCCATAAAATTCTAACCACCTCCGAGAATTCATGCACTAGGGGTTGATCACAAATTTCTGAGCACACTGGCTCGTTTGATTTAAGAGGTCAATGAATCAAAATATGTCTGTGAAATGTTATTCGAGCTTGGAGACTGATACAATTTCGAAACCATTCTTTAGCTGATTTGGGAAATAGGTGCTCAGAAAAATGCGAGTATTTTACGTTGGCTATAGAAAGAGAAGCACGGGAACTCATTTGATTTACTGACTTTTCGGGCTTGACGAGTTTCGTATTGCTTACGACAAGGCCAAAGTACCAAGTTATGTTCACTTAGTCGCGTCTCAGCTGCCGTTCTATTTATCCCAACATATGGCAAGTTCACATTTCGAAATGTGCTACTATATGTTTGTCAGCATATCTGGTGTTGGAGAAGAATTTTCTCGGTCAAATTATCAATTGTAGTTGATTTTCATTACATTTACTTTTCTCACGGACAAGGTGACTATCGGTGCTTGGTCTTTAGCGTGAACTTGTACACCTCAACAGACTAAACATGGGGCAAATGGCCGAGGCAAGTCATATCCTCACACGTATTCAGCTCGAAATGTGAGATGGAATCATGCTTCCCAGTTACAAATGTACGCGAACCGAGAATATCTCATTGGGCATTCCGGTGATATAGCACGACTTTATATCATTGCTTTTTGGGATGGGATAGAACACCACTGGTCGATTAGCCGAAAACGATCGATAACAGACAAAAAAGTGATGAGAACAGAGAATCAGAAATTGCGATTGGTCTGGATTAGAGTTGACCAGATGCAATTTGCTGCTGTGAAACCAAGCTAGTCATGTAGACATGCAAGCAGAGGGTAAGTGTTGCGTGCTCTAATACGCGTTGACGGGATTTTCAAATTTTAAATTTCTTGTTCAAGGTCACCTAAAATGTGTATTCTTCCACAGGCTCTGGTGAACAATAAAGTTTACATATTTTAGGTCGACTTGTAAACAAGCCTGATGCCAATCGAACGAACGTGTGAATGACATTGTACGGAAATTTTGTACAAGGGAAGAAAGCGATAAAAAGTAAATGAACAAAAAGTTTGTCTTATTTTCACCGTTCAGATTTTGTGAGTTTTTAGTTTTTCGAACAAAACCAGCTCTACAGACAGACCATTCGGCATTCGAGTCACTGCCTCTGATTTAGAACCACATTTGTCAGCGTTTGTAATCTCATCTCACTCAAGAAGTCGGGAAGCACCAAATTAGGCCAAAGCTGAAATGAAATTTCTTACATCTCTGCATCAAGTCATATGTTGACCGCAGCGTTGTTTCTTCTACCCTTGCTCAACACATGCTAAAAGTGCAACATGGGGGACCATACGCAATACGAGTCCAAGCCACAGAAGGTCCGACAGAGTGATCAAAGGGCCACAAAGGGCCACTGCCAGCACCCTACACTCGACGACACACCTCCTCACTGCTCACCCAATGACTCCACCTGGCTCGAGCAATATATCAGAGATATCGATGATCCAGTACAGAAACCTACCGAACATGCTGGACTCAAATGGCCGCGGCTCGGGAATGCAAAGAAGGATACTACGGACTGTGATATCGTAGTCCCTTCCCATAAGGGGGATTTCGGATGTCCCCCTTAAGGGTTACATTTCCGCGGAACTCTCTATGGCTTTCCCAACTCATGATATGTCCTCTTCCCTAGTACCTTCATCAGTTGTAATCAAGCTCCCAAGTTACTCAAATCTATTGCGTATCTTCCGCTGATTAACGCAAAGGATAAGTTTGGGCACTGGGTCTTCCAAGTCGTGGAGGATTATGTCGAATTCTTCATGTGGAAAGCACATATCGCACCGGGATACCTCAATGACCAAGCTGTCTAAATTGTGTAGAAAGGCGTGTGTGTGTGTGTGTGTGTTACCGCTCAATGAAGTGATGTCATCTGTTTACCCTTTCCCCTCGGAAGAATTGCCACTTTACCATTCAACAGACCAGATAAAGAGTCCAGTCGCACATCCTCCGGGGGCAGAGTTGCAAAGAATTTGGGAGACAGCAGAGCGTTACCTCATTCCATTGCAGACGACGAACAAAGGGTGAAAGTTGGTCACAAGATCTAACAACGAAGGTTGTTACAATTAGGTAAAATATTATTCAGTGCATCGACTAGAATCACGTGATCCGCTTTGCAACTCTAACAGATGGATTCGATTAGCATAGATCAAAGCGTTATAAAAGGTCCATTGTTTATGGAAATAATGGTCATTATTGCAAACCGATCAGCCGGTAGTTAAAACTAATTACTACTTAAAATCTGTGCAACTCACTAGGCTTGAATGAGGAGGAGAACGAAGGGATTTCCAACACACAATGAACCAATGAGAAACTAGCATTCGAAATAAGTGGGACTAGTTCAAGTTGTACTGGAATCTCATTTGAATTATTTGGCCCGTAAATGGACCATGAATTCACGTAATAATCACACGGTAATTTGGCAGAAGATTCGCAAACATGAAAATATAATTAACCTAAATGAAAAAGATGCCTAATTGGTGAACTTATTACCTTTTGAATGACTAGATCGAAAGATTTCCTCACCACTCATATGTGGCGATTGTCTTAATAAAGGTTTTGTGAAGATGAATATTTCATTTGGTGTTAATGTGTGTATCAACTATAACACTTTATAATAGTTTATGTAATATTTAACCTTGGTTCTAATGATTTGAAAAAATTCGTTCCACTTGGAACCGGAGATCAACGGTTATTCCAAAATTGTATTTTTACTCAAATCACTAATTGACTTCTTCAATCTTTCATCAGATTTCTGTGTTGTTTTCGGACTAATAACATTAATTCTGTTTGCTTATTCATGTCCTGCATTGTTTGTAATAAGTGTTAATTTGTATGGAACACACCGATCGTGCAGTAATTAAAACTCTTCAGTTCTCCCCCACGCAGTTCTGCTCGATTTCCGCCAAGTTCCAAGTCCCGCTTTTGCATCGCGCTACGATTACGGTTAGGCATATGAACATCTCGCTTGAAGTTCGTTTAATGTGATTAATAAGAACCAGCATTGAAGGGAGTAGCACGCCACGGGGTAGTCAAGCGGATAAGATCGCGGCGTTCGGACGTAAGAGTCGCCAGCTCGGATCCTCTCACGGCCGGTCAACTTTCCCACTTGGCAGCCCTGTATTGGCCGCAGTCTCCGGTCTGAAAAACGACGAACACCTACGTTTCATTAATAAGAGAAATAAGAAGACCAACGATACAGGGTAGACATACAATGACAGCATATCATCGCGGTGCCAAGTTTCGTCCTATCAAGTGTCGTAGTTCAAAACAAATAGTGGAAGTGTTAATGAGCATCAGAAACCTAGTATTGCACTTTTTTGGGAAATAGTGTTAAAGTGTATGAACAATTAGGAGAGATAAAGGTTTCCCAATTATTTCCGAGTAGAAAGACTGGAATCTTCCGACTAAACTCGTTCTTTCAGCGGCCTTTACAATGCGAACTTGATCAGGACCATTGTTGGGCCAGTTTACCTTCATGCCAAAGCAATATGGCAGCCACAAACACAGGGAATGTTCCTAATGTGTCAGTGGTATTCGTCGGACATTTTTCCGAAAAGTAAGGGATTAAATAATCTACTTGTGTTACTAGTTCAGTTCATTTCAGTAATTACAACCAGTAACAAAGTACCGGCGTCCTGTGCTTTTAATAGCTACCTCAAATAGACGTCAACTCGAAAACAGCAAAGGCGAAGGAAAAACAAGGAACCGTGGAATGTCAGGTACTACGTTTACCAGTTACATAGAAAGGGGAAATATTTCGTATGCAATTATGTCACTGATTGCAACATACAGCCTTCTTACGTATTGTCTCCAACTACCACTTGTGGAAGGAGATCCAGTATACCCCAAACTCGTGATCTCATTGAACATGCACGAGCCACTCCATTGGCTAAGGTTTACATACATTTTTCCATGTAATAGACTGGTCACCTCAACCCTTTTCCAACTATTGCCTGCTTTGCAGAACAAGGTATATAACGCGGCAGGCGTTCTGTGGGATTGTGCGCGACCTGCCCAACCAAATCACAATACCTGGTTAGTGGAACAATTCTTCCAGCATATTCTACACGTAGTGCACAGACACCGGGCGTTACAAGGCCGAAATTCCTCGCGCACTTCGTGAACCCTTAAACAGATAGCCTAAGCGTGATCTACAAAAGGCGATTCACTAGTTGCAGTTTCGTTGCGCGATTTAAGCTCGTTATTTGTTTAGATTCCGAAACTAGCAAGTGAAAATTTTCCTTATGAAAACTTCTCCACCCGAACAGTTCTACCTGTTCCAATGCGATCACAGTGTCAGGAATTTCACTCCTATTTTGAACAATCGTACATAAGTCAGTCAGAAAAGTTTAAACCGAACGGCTATCCCTCGTTCATGATTGTGACAATCTCGCCAGTGTTCCGTCATTCTAGAAGTTTTTCCAGTCTTCTAGTGGTCACAGACCACCGAAGAATTGAGCATATGTTCTTCTATCACCCATAGCGTAAAAATGACAGTAAGACCGAGTTCAGTCACGTGATTTGATGGCCTTGGATGAATCTGTTCAGAAGCTGCGCATTCGGTTTTATCTTCTGCAAAACATCTGTGCGCCATTAGTTTTCTTTTATCAGACATAAGAAAAGAAGGCTGCTTGAGCCATTTTCTTATTTCGAATAGATAACAGCCAGTTCCAGAAGTTTTCAGATCACAAAAACAGAATATTGATGTGACCAGTGTGCAGATGCACTTCATTGTCGGCCTATCAACTGTCAGAAGGATACCTTTTTCAGCTGATTATAAGACAAACAGAAACGGGTGTTTCAGACGATATTTTACAGATCCAGTCCTTGTGTGGCCTCTGGCTTGATAAACTGTCCATATGATCTCTCGTAGCAAATTGAGAACTTTGATAACCCACTTCAAACTATTCGCTTTCAAATGATAACGATATCGTGCGCCTGAAGTGGAGTCGAATATTCCTACGAATGTTCCTGTGTTACAGTCATTTGCATTTGCGATCGCTTCACTCTAAGTCACACAATTCAGCTCAGATACAATGCACGGAGACCAAAACATTTTGTGGTTTTTTTAATGTTCGTGTAGCATAGAGATTTCAAAATTTCGAAGGATTCTCATCGAACAGGTAAAACTGAACAGTTTGCCGGAAAAGTGATAAAAAATGTACCAAGTTCTCGTCCTTATAACGCTACACTCGGATCAGCATTTTCATGAAAATATGTTTCTACTCATAATGAGCCCATTCCGATTTGGTATCTAAGTGCATTGACATTGGATGTTTCGGGATTGAATGACAGTCGAATGACTGCGAGATACAAAATAAATTTATGGAAATAATTTATCACGTGATATCAAAGCTCATCTAGCCACTAAGAAACAATGGAAGCATTATACAGCTCCATCATCCTTGTTAGGAATCATCAGCAGTGCATATACACAGCGCCCAAAATGGGACGCGAATCCAGTTGGCCAAGCTGTGTAGGTCATACTCAAAACCTTCGTCGTACTGAGGCTACCTGGAGAGAAGTCACCAACCAACAGGGGTCGACTGCTGTGGGCCGACGGCCCGTGGTCGTGCAAATCAGTGACAGATAGGTGCAAAATCATCATGTGGTGAATTCCAACAAATTGATGGGAACAGTCCCGGTAACATAATGGCTGAGGCATTCGACTCAAAGTCGTTCGTCCAGGGTTCGCGTCCCAGTTCGGTTCGGGCGTGGTGTATATGCGCTGCTGCTGATTCCTAACAAGGATGAAACAGCTGTACAGGGCTTCCATGGTTTCTTGATGATCAGCTGAGTGTTGGTATCACACGGTGAATTATTTCGTGGCTAGGACTGATCAAACATTGCTCCACTAACATGCATGTTTTCTTATTCGAAGTAAAACCTTTATCATAACAATACTGGCAGAGTAGTGGAAATCAGCCGCGATTTCGAAGCTCCAAGGTTATTGCGGATGTTCTTTTTTTTGTTGTTGAAACTTTGAGTCATTCATATCTTCGGCCGGAACAAAACTGTTTTCTGATCACCACGTTAATGAAAGTTCTCTTCGAACTGTAAATTAAACGCCACCTAGGTCAACGCACATCATGTGTACACTAGGACATGTTTTCCGCACCTGACTGCCGATTTCCGGCTGCTTTCTATGCACCAATGTTCCAAGTTTGAACGGTGGAAGGCCTGGCTTCAAGTCTTCTGAGCTCGAAGGTATACCAACCGAAATAAGAGATGTTGCATGGTTACTGGTTGGGCTTTTCACCGTTGCCTCCAATTTATATCCCGAGCCCGGTGCGCCGCAAGTAAAACGTATCCGATTGGGTTCGGAAATAGGGTTATTATGGACGTGGATTTATAGGACCCGTGTGTGTGTTGTGTCTGTTCTGCTTTATGTGACATGCGATAGCGACGAATTTTGTATCTTTTACTATACAATGTCCACTTTGGCACTCTGTATCCCATTCGTTTAGTAATCACTTCAACCGACTGACACAACGTACGCACATCAAAGCACACCAAATATTACGCTAATTTATTCACAAATCGTACAGCAGACAAAAAAGGTTCATTTTGCTAATGAAAATTGAATAGTTTTTATTGGTCTTCAATGGGCAATGCTCACTAATCGATTCTTTTGCTGGACGATTTGATCTAGCGTTGGTCATCAACTTTCTCAAGCGGATTTTTTGCTCGGACTTTTGATTGAAGCAATCGGTGGGATGTCGCCACAGAAGTGTTGATTTTTGACCGAGGTACGCAGAATCCAAATCCACTACCTTTATATCGAGTGCATAATACGAAAGAATTATTAAAAAGCAGTTCGTTTGACGTTGAGCAGCGCCAGTCACAAGCGTACCCTACTTACAATGTCTCAGTAATCCCATTGGTTTAATTACAAACGGTCCATGACTGGGCAGTTGATTTATTCGTTTGTGGCCATAGAAAGCGAAGTACCCGGACCAAGGAGAGACAAAAAGAAAACCTTGTCCTGATGATTTCCGGTGTGAACAGGTGAAAATATCGGCAGATATCCATGAATTTATCTGATGTCCAGTATCATTTACAAGCGCTAGGAAATCTGTGTCCATCGATCCGGGGCCTTTCGTGCTTGTAACTATTAACAATCTTATAATAGATCTTTGTAACTGGCAACGCTTCAACCTAACTGACAATAATTGTAACTTTTATTGAAAGTGAACATTGTGACTG
>LUCM01005621.1:16067-34419 GCA_008360955.1 Fasciolopsis buskii | reverse complement strand
AGGTATGCCACAAGTTTTAGTGAACCTGTTCGAGCATTGTCTCGCATACCTATGGTCGCATGGGGTATACGGTGAATGTCACTTTGGTTCGAACGTCAGTGTTTGCGTTCAAAAGGGTTGTTCCATTCCCAGTTCTTGTTCAATATCGTCATTGGACAGATGACGAAGATGGATGGGATCCGGATGTTGAGAAGTCGAACTGGGAAAGCTGGACGAAGCTAATGCGACTAGGATTACGCAGACGACTCGTATTGCGCTGTTCGAGTCTGCGCACCATGCAAACGGGCGCGCACTTGAGAATTCCGAATCAGTTGCTTCGGTTTTGATGTTTTGCTTACTTCAAGCGCAAATTGCTATTACAGGACCTGAGACGACAAGCATGCCGAGCTTTCATACTGGATGGAGAGAAATACAATGGTGGGACCGTTCATCTACCTTGATAGTGCGTGTCCAACGACGGTAGCTCGGAATGAGGTAAATAGCGCATATCAAAGGCTCGGGCAGCTGTACGATGAGCTGGAAGCAGTTGTGGCGGTCCAGCCGATGTTCAATGAAGTTTGAAGGTGTGGATGTACTGGCATGCAATGCGTTTAGTTTTGTTGTAGGGTGGCGAGACATGGAGTATGAGTCTCGTTAGAGGGTTCACACCACATGTCTTGCATAGTATGGCTTGATTGGATGGAGGTGACCGGGTGACGTAAGGTTAGAGCTCTCTGAGTTCTAGTACTTGTGCATTCCTATGAGATATACCTTGTTTACAGGTAATGGAAACAGGAGACTACAACTGGTGGGTCACGTGTGTTGCGCATGTCGAACATTCGTCTACTAGTCGTGTCCATTTTTGGGTCCTCCCCACGGAATGGAGCCGATACGGACCCAACAAGATGAGTGGAACGTGGGATGAGAAAGATGTACGGCGACTTAGAAAAGGGTACGGTGTCCAACTTTTATCTGGTTGAGGGTCCGAAATACTCGGTGAGCTTACGGCTGGATATGTCAAGAACCCTAACAGTTGGCGATCGCGCTGTCATTGCTCTAGTCGCTTCGAGTGACTTGAAAACACGTGCGTCTTGTAGCACTTAGACGTTCGATCGTTGGCTGGCAAATTCCCGAAGGTCATCATTTGCCAAGAGTCATGGCTCCCTCCTAGGAGTATCCACGCTTTCTACATAAAAGGTGTACCGTCTGGGAACTGGCAGCGTTCGTGAGGCTGCCTTGCAGTCTCACACTGAACGATTGAAATGATGATGATGTTTAGGAGGAGGAAAAAATACAAAATTTGCAGCGACATGGTAGAACGAATGTTCGATCATGCGCAAACGTACCCAACCAGTGTAGTTCTACTTGTATAATTTCGGCGCTGAAAAAGGTATTCTCAGAGATTGCACAAGTACTAGACTTCATGCAGCATCTAATTACCGACCACGCGTCACTCCATCCAAATGCACAGCCATACTCTGCAGACACTGTGTGGTGGAAAACCCTCTAACGACGAGCACGTCATACTCCAATGTCTCGCAACTGGTACAACAAAATAAAACGTTGCAGCACTTACACATGACCTTTGCAACTTCATTGGATACTCAAGGCCGACGCCACAAAGTGATTCAGTCCATCGTAAAGCTGCCCAGAGCCTTTGATATGCGCATAGTTTGACCTCCATTCCGAGCTACCATCGTTGACCCACGCAGTCTTCAAGGAGATGAAACGGTCACACGCCTTTATCTTCGCTCTCCACCCGTTGACAGCTCGCGCCGTTGTGTCGTGCGTCCTGTATTAAGCAAATTTGCGCTTTTTGAAAGTATCAAAAATCAAAACGAGCAACAATTCGTAGACTTTCTCAAGTGCCGCCACTGTTGTGCATGGTTGCGCTGACTCGAAAGGCTAAACGCGTCACAGTCTGCGGTAATCTAAGGTCGGCATAGCTCGTCCACTTCCCAGTTTCGCTTTACATCCCGGAGACCTCCAGATTATCTTATCCGTGTCATCGTGGTCGACCATGACGGTATTGAACAAGATATGGGGAGGAGGGTGACACCCTTTTTGTATGCATGATCGGTTTCGCAATGTTAATGAGATTGTCACCGTTACCCACACTCCCAATGGCGACCATAGTAGTGCGGAGTACCAATGCTCGCAACAGGTTCACAAGACTTCGTTGGATACGGTTCCGGTGGGAGAGCACTGAGTATGCCGGTCGATCCAACGAGTCGGAAAGCACCTTCAAGTCGGAGGGACGACTGCGATCATCGAAGCGCGATGCGTTGTCGCGTTTTCGAGTATCACCTCGAAGAGTGAACTATTTGGTCGGTGCAACCTCGACCCGAGCCAAAATCGCCGTGTTTGTTCGCGAATTACTCTGCGACGAATCGATCGTGCAACCAGTGCAGGATTCGTTCGAAGCTAAACACCTTGAGTGACTATCGAAATTAAACTAATCCACGATGATTGCTGCCGTCACTCCGTGTGCCCTCTTGAAGGATGGGTAATTAGTCAGTCGAGCTTCACCAGCGATAAGGATACGCTCTCATTCCAAATATCACATAGTAACGAGGTAAAGTGATTTCATCAGCACTTCTCCCCAACTTTGGAAAACATTGCGGGATAGAGCTCCGTCCGGATCGGATGCTTTTCCGCTTTCCGAAGCTATCGACTTCCTCCACTTCCGTGTGGTAGTATGAAAGACCACCCTCAAGGTATGCACAGCTCCAACTCGGCCACTAAATACTTAGCGTATGGCCAGCTAAATGATCGTTGAATGCTCGCGCTCAGTGAGTCCAGTGTTGCTCGTCGTCTACCAATGAAATGAGCTCTTCATTCTATCGGCACACATCACTAACCGAGTTCGCCTCAGCCCCGGTCGGTATAGAAGCTTCAGAACAGTCTATGACTGTAAGTGAAGGGACGCACTCCATCTCTTCGGCTACATTAGACCCACCAGCTCCGGTTCATGCCAAGGCTTTATGGTCCAAACTGACGCTGCGCGAACCTGCAAAGCATCTATCACTCCCTTGCAGTGGGACAGCGGGTTTTGCTCCATTAGACTTAGCCCGAAGCTTGCGCAGATCCAGTGCTTTGAATGAGACGCTAGATCTAGAACACAGGCGAAATTCGTGCTGTTCAAGGATGCATAGCCTGCTAAGTTGATCCCACTTGGATCGTCTATCATTGCCGCTCGACCAAGGTCGCAGTTCCTCGGATAGTGTTCTGTTCGTAGCCTGTTGAGAAAGCCGAATCAGACAAACGTTCGCTGCCAATCGAGTTTGTGGCCTTGCGTCGATGGCCATCTCATCCCTGCAGTAGAAAATCGCATTAAAACTTAACGCATTAGTCCGATTTCGACATGACCGTGGTCCAGTATGAGCTACAGTTCTGGACAGAACCGTGGCCAATCGGTAAATGATTGCGATATGGTCAACTCCGACTCAGTGGTACCTGTCGAGCTTGGGCGCAATGTCGCAGGCGACGCGAAGTGTGTCGGAAATTTGTAGCTTAAGATAGGAATCAAATGAAATCTGCAGCAGCAATTGGAGAAGTCTTTCCCCGTACTGTTCGCTGAGCAGGCAAGGCACATCGCCACCTAAACAGGACCCGGATGCATCGTTTGCCAACTGTCATTAAAGTCACCTGCCTACCACTACAATTAGAGCGTTTGGCTTCTTTCTTCCGACAAGTAGTGAACAGGTTATCGAAAAATTGTCTTTCTCCATATCAGTGCTCGCAGTCTGTTGGAGCGGTATGCGAACATAAACAAAGTAAACTCGCTAACTACATCATTCCGGACGCCGACTGATCCTCGCACGTCCCGGGCAGACACAAGCGAACTGTGACTGGACCACCCTAAAGGACTGCTTCAAGCCTTCTCACTCAAGAAAACTTAACACCACGTTGGACTAACATTTTGAGCTGCTTCGCTGCCTGAAGTGTGAAGGAAATATCTGACGAGAGCTTTTGGCGCAGTAAGTCGAATTACTACCTCTACTCGAACCGAATTCATGTTCACTCACGCAGCAGTGATTGGATTCTTCGACTTGAGATTCAGCCGCAGTCCTGTAGATAGTTGGTGGATCATGGGAGGCACGCAAGCATCAACCCCGTCAAAGGGTATCCTGTTGTGACGGCCCCCATCGAAGGTTACACGCCTACGGAGAATTCCCCCGCATCGTCGTCGCAGGATAATCAAGGAAGGCGTAAACCCATTTTAAGTCAAGCGGGGCGGATAGAACAGGCAGTCACTGCTCAGCAGTTCCCCTTTTATTTAAACCTGTTCTCCATCTATCTCTAATCCAGTCTTTGCCACCTCCACCTAACCATAGTGCCTCCCCTGAATTAACACCGGTTTATTGTCAAGTAGTGTATGTAGGCGATTTTCAGTCTGTAGCTCGACATTTTCTCAAGCCTCGTTCATCTCTGAATCCCGATTGCCTTCCACGGAAGCAACTTAACGGCCAGGCCTGGCCTCCCCCGCATTCCGCCTCCGCCCCTGTCTTTCCTTCGCCCCCCCCGCCGCCCAAAGAATCGGCGTGTTGGGTTTGACGGGACTCACTTCTCGATTGATGTTCTGCGAGCGGTGAGCCGAAACACGAATTCAGGGTTCCATGAGAGCAATTCCAAAATCTGCGCTTACGTCTCGCTCAGGAGTACTTCCTGCAACACTCAGGAGAGCGAAGCAGCGTCAAGCTGTGGCATAGCACGGTGGTACGGAATCTTAGATGAAAAGGCTGAAGCTGCTCTTGTAGACGAAATCCCAGGTATAAGTCTATGTTGTGCGTCTGTGGAGTGAACTGAAGGGACGCAGTCGGCGCCCGGAAGATACTAAGTTGTTGGGTGGAGCTTTTACTTGAAAACACTCCGGTATGATAGCAAGCCGGAGGATTGTGGTCACACGCATTGTCAGTGGCAACGCTGAAAAGAAAAAACGCACAGCCGACTTAGGGATCAATTGCTCGTTCAGCGCTACATTGGCAAGACGAGCCTCAACCTGACCGCTACCAGGATTGCCCAGAAGCGGTACCAGCGTTTATATAAAAAGTGAAACATCCAATGCGGCGGGAACAGGGAGGTGGACCCAACACAGGCGGGAACAGGCAAGACGCTGCTTGCAGCTAATACCACGAAACAGTGGTAACCGTAAAAAGATGCACTGCTTCTAGGTAGAAAGTGGAAACACGATCCCCACTGTCACGGTTCGCTTGTCATTCCTTCAGTGTCTCCAGTCACGCTGGTTGTAGTATCGAGCTCGTCAAAATCTTTTTCGAAGGATTAGGCTCGACCATTTATATTGTTGGCAGATGATTCAGATAGCGTGAGTTGGAAAACTTGAGTGTATCAGAAGCATGGGTTTAGGACGATCCGTTTGCTTGCTCCAGAGAACAAAATAACGGGGAAAGGCCTATCCACTTTTGGGCCGGGCCAATAAATGATGCCTTCTAGCATATATTTCTGATGCAATCGTGTCAGAGCGATATGGCGCTCTAACTGGACGGGCAACCTGAGCCAGCCTCGGTCAGTAGTTTCTCAGAAAACGACCGTTGGCCGACGTTCTGTGCCGAGAACTGCAAGATCAGGCCCTATAGCGTTAGTTTAAGTGCTAATTTTTGCCTTAAGCTCGAAGCGGTCACTCGACCGAGAACCCACAAGCAGATTAACTACTCGAAACGTCTTGGGTGATTCGGCTTCTGTCGCAACAGCTAGAAACAGAAACTACCGGAGGAACTAAGAACTCCGGACGAGCAGGAAATGGTGTCAAGTCAGCTGGGACATCAAAATTAAGCAAGCAATGCATTGGACAGCAGATTCGCCTGTGGGTTCTAGCATCTAGCGTTCATCAAAGACACTGGATTTCGCAAAGCGATCGCACGTCTAATGGAGCACAGAAAACGCAGCTGCCCGAACGCACAGGAGTGAATAAGGATGCTTTGGCAGTGCCAGGCGTCAGTTTGACCAAAGCTAGAATGTGACGCGAAAGCTGGTGGGTTAGAGGTAGCCGAAGAGAGTGGAAAGTGGCGCTCCGCTCAAAGCTTACACGTCCAAAGACTGGTTTAAGCTTATACACGACAGGGTCGGGCGGCGAACTTCGGTTTAGTGCAATTCGGTGTGCGAATGAGGAATGGAAGAGCTCATTCAGTGGTAAAGAAACAGCTGGACAACTGGGGCGGAGCATTTCAAAGGATCATTAGCTGCCATTACGCTAACGATATTTAGTCCACGTCTGGAGCGTGAATCCCTGAGAGGTGTCTCTTTCATACTCCAACGCGAAAGTGGGAAGGAAGTAGAATATTCGCTCCGAAAGAGGGGAGAAAGCATCCCGTGCCCGACGACGCTTCCCCATTCTTTCAAGTGGGTGGAGAGTGCTGATGATAATCACTCTACCTCTTTAACCTTCGTGATATTTGGAATGAGGAGCGTATTCCGTGTATCCGTGGGGTGTAAGTCACTGAATGAATACGCGATCCCTTCAAGAAGGGCACACGGAGTGACTGCCAGGCAATCATCGTGGGCATTCAGTTTAATTTCGATAGTCACTAAGGTGTTTAGCTTTGACAATCCTGCCTGTTTACACTGGAATTCGCGCAGAGTTAAATCCGCGGTAACAACTAGGCCGGATTTTGGCCGGGTCGAAGGTTTGCAACCGACAGAAATTTTCCAATCGTTCGAGAAGCTACTGCGGACGCGCGCAACACCACCGCGGCCGCTACGATCCATAGTGGTTCCCGATCTTGAAAGCGTCTGTCGACCGGTGGATCGCCAAGCATACTCAGTGGCTCTCCACCGCAAATATTCACTCAGGCATGATACTCGAAACGCGACAGCGCACCGGCGGCCCGAGATCGAGTCGTCCTCGACTTGAAGGGCGCGTTCGAATGAATCGACCGGACAGCGCATGCAATGCCTCGCATCGCAGCGGCATGCCCAGTGAACTCCGTGAAACTGTAGGCAATTGCACTGAAATACCGTGGTCGCCCGTAGGATAAACTGAGAACCCGACGGAGTGTGACTCCAAACGACTGGTGGCGTTGAAAATGGGTGCCCAAGTCTCCCATTCTTGTCAGTTCGTCAATGCACAAGGTGCTGGAAGATGCCTTAGGTCGCGGGGAATGTGGAAGTCCCAAGTGGAGGAACGATTGCAGCGATTTAGATTACGAAATTCGAGCGACGCTCGGCCTGTCGAGTCTGCGCACATGCACAAACGCAATTGAGAAATTCTCGAGGTCCAGTCTCGTTTTGAGTTTGTACTTCAAAGCGCAAATGCTAATCGTACAGACTGGGACGGACGCAGTGCCGAGCTCATACTGTATGGAAGAAGGAATAAAGGTGAGCCGTGTCATCTACCTTGATGATGTGTGTCCAACGACGGTAGTCGGAAATGGAGGTAAATATGCGCATACAAAGGCTCGGGCAAGCTGTACGACTGGACTGAAAGCACTGTGGCGTCGGCCCTGAGTTCAAAGGAAGTGACAAGGTCGTGTGACGTGGCTGGCAATGGCGTTAGTTGGTTGTAGCGGTGTGCGAGACATGGAGTATGCGTGTGGGAATGTCGCTGTTGGAGGTTTTTCGACCACGATGTTACGCAGATGGCAGGATTGGATGAGTGCCGTTGAGTATCTTGAGGTTAGGAATCTGGTAATTGGGCCACTCTGAGGAATGCCTTGTTTCGAGCGTGTAAACTAGTAGGACACACTGGTTGGGTCACGTGTGTGCGTAGAACGAACAATCTCTACCATATCCGTGGCCCTATTGTTCGCGCCTAAGGCGCGGAGAAGCCAAGGTGGGAACGCGCGAAAGATATGTGGCAACGTGAATGAAAAATGTGCGCGAACTTGTAAAGAGGTGCCTACTTCTCGGTTGAAGTTAGAAAACCGCCAACCAGTGACTGGAGTCACTGAAGGATAGTGGAGTGAACCGGAACAGTGGCGAACGCGTGTCACTTTCTATCGGAATAACGAAGGATTGCAAGAAGTAGGTTTGCACAGTTGGACTGTATTCGGTGGGTTCGACTACGAGTATTCTTTTCGCGCTTTGAGGCCCAGCCGGTCTCTGATAGAAACGTCCGTGAACTCTGGGATAAAGGCGTGATCAGTGAGGCTTGTCTTGCTGTTTAACGTTGAACGAAGATGATAAACGACTAAGAAGTGGGACACCACAAGTCAAGTAACTAGATCTGTCTACTTCATTGAGTTGTTTCTCCGCAAGAAGATTCGAGCCAGTTCAATTTCGCTACAGCATTTTACACTTCGGAGATGCAAAGCGCAGCCCAAAGTTACCTACCTATCATTGAAGACGGTCGAGCAAAACATGCAACCTTCTGGGACCTCTTTCAGTAGCATAACGCCGTCCGTATATTCTAAGTCAGACAGCTTGTCGTCTCGGCAAATATCAAGACCACTATCATCAAATGAGGATAGGACAATCATAATAACCATCTTGTAGAAGAACGACCGCCGCTGATAGCCCCTTCCAATTAATTGTCATCACCGCGGAGGACTTGTAGCGCATCGCTTAGGGCCTTCGAGGTGCTTCACTGGAGTGGTGAAATCGGTTTGTGACCACAGCAAGATGGACTGTCAACAGATTTTGGCCCTCGGAATTAATGAGCATAGATAAAATGAACAAAAACGTGCAACTAGATGTCTGAGTCGCATTCAGGCATTCGTGCTTCGACGCCTGTTGTGTGATGTGCCGCCGGCGAGCAGAGTAACGAGTAACCATACGGCCGATTTTGTAATTCCTCCTCGAATAGGAGAAGCCTGCGGAGGCCACAGGGCATGTGCCGTCGGGAGATTTGAAGGACAGATACGTGTACAACGTCGAAGAGAAAATGAACCAGCAAACTTAGTAAAGTAGGTGTCTCACTTCTTCGTGGTTGGAGTCCGAGAAACCCGTCAACTAAGTGGCCGAGACAGTGAACGTGAACAGTGCGATTCGTGGTTGTCACTTCTATCCGAATCAAAAATAAGAAGGCTTGGTTGGAGCTTAAACTGGTTCGCGTGGTTACTGCAGCAGCGTCTATAAGTTTTTCCCACCATGTGTAAGTCATTCCCCTGTCCCCTTGAAGAATTCAGCCTTTCTATAGAAACGTGTAAGCCTTTGGGGAAAAGGCAGCGGTATGAAGCTTGCTTCGTGTTTAAACGCTGAACGATGGAATGAAGAGTCCCTGGTCCTCTTTGGAATTCATACCTATATTCCTCCCACTTGATGGATGAAGCCATGCGGAGGCCAACAAATCACGTCAACGTACGTAGGTAAAGTAAGTGTTTCACTTCTTCGTGGTTGGAGTCCGAGAAACCCGTCAACTAAGTGGCTCGAGACACTGAAGGATGACAATGAACCGTGAACAGTGGCGATCGTGTTCTCACTTTCTGTCGAATCAGAATGAGGTTTGGTTGTACAGTTAGACTGTGTTCCGTTTGTTAGCTGCTGCAGCTTCTTATCTTTTCCCACCTGTGTAGGTCCATTCCCTGTTCCCCTTGAAGATTCATTCTTTCTACAGAAACGTGTAACTTTGGGGAAAAGGCAGCGGTTATTGATGCCTGCCTTGCTGTTTACCGCTGGAACGATTATGATGGTGATGATGATGATTCTGACATAGCGTGTGGTAATAAAATCGGTAATCGACTAGTAATTATTTCATCGATGATAATTTTTTCAATTTGTATTACTTCTCGTTGCTCCCTTCAACTTTGTTACCTGATTTGTATATGGAGTTGAAGTTTGTACTCATCTGAGTGCATTCATGTGTGTTTTTCCCGCGTTTTAGATTACAGCTAGTTTGGATACTGACACGGAAGCTGTTATGAGTGTATCTGTTTCTAATGTGGGTGGAGCTGGTTCGTTTGTTCTCAGTTTGGAAGGACACACATGCGTTGAGTATTCTGCGTTTCCCAAAACTGTATCATCGGGCTTTGTCGACATCATTACCCAATCTACTGTATTTGACTGCAACCATTCTCAACAGAGGGACACACATCTTGACCGTGTTCGAAATCGAAAGGGTGAGTGTTTGTCTTGTTTGTTAACTAATTGACAAGTCACTAAAGGATAACTTCATCCGGTACGGAAAATTCCGACGTCTGAAATGTAAGCTGGTTTATCACTATCAAAGACCTAAGCATTTTTAATGTGTTCATGGGTTTACTATTTTTTACGACAATCTTCATGAAGTTCTTTATATTTTATTCTCTTATGTTTGTTATAGTTTTCTTAGCATTTCAGCGGTGTTTGAAACCAAATTTAAATCGGTTTCTCCTTTCACGGGATGAGTTTGAATTGCTTATTTTTAGTAAAATGTTCGAAAGTATCGGAGATCAATAGTCCCTCATTTTTTTGTTGGTATTCAACTCAAAGGCATTTGAAACTACTCAACACTTGTGATCAGTATTCGTGGTCAAGGTAGCATAAGATCACATGATGAATTCAGTTGGGTGGTCCAGTGGTTGATGGGGCTTCTGAATCTGTAGAATGTAATTGGTTCTAATTAGTAAAGGTGTTTTGTTTTCAAATACTTTTAAATGTAGAAAAGCTTTTGGAATTCGGAGTTCCCGCAGAACATTGAGAAAGAACAGTGACGGACAAATTCGTTTCTAGTTAGCCAACAATCACGCGTGTGAAAAATGACGATCAGTTTGTTGACATTGCTTTTTTAAAAATAATGGTCGCTGGAAATACAGAAAATCAGGAGCGTTTCAGAACCTCACAATCTTGGGAACAAAGAAAAATTAGACTAAAAAAGTTCACATTTTATGAGTGAAGACTTGCTAAGAATGGGTAGACTCGTAAATAGGTGAAATACGAAAGTCAAGGGAAATGGAACTGCCGAAGTAAGTTATGGAAAGTGGCACTCGAATCCCTGGAGAGGAGCAAGTGACAGCAGATTTGAGGTCAAGGAGGGATCATTAATCTACGGACGACCTTTCGTTACAACCGATTAAAAAGAAAGCGGCAACCTAAGCTGTGCTCCGGACATGACCCTAATCGTTTTGTTTAGTGACTGGACTCCCTGTCAGTGGTCGTTCAAAAAACTTCAATGGACAGCAGACTCACTGAATTCCGTAATGCACAGGATAATCGGGACCGTGCTACTCATTGCTTCGATTAGAGCCGGTAGTGATAGGCATGCGCTTGTTTCAAGTTTCCATGCTGGATTAATGCCCCACTGCCTTTTAGATGAAATCACACGTCCTGAACAGCTGATTTTAGACTATGGTTGCCGACTTGAGTTCCGGCCGGAATTCCCAACGCGGTTATCGAGGCAAAAAATGTCCAGGATCCAGAAAAGAAACCCTATACTTGGCAGCAACCTGCGCACAGGACTCCTTGCTTCTTAAACGTCAGGAACGATGGATATCCTTAGCTTCAGTTGGTCCGCTAGGTGCTCGGAGACTCGTTCCCCGAATGTAGCATACGGTGAAATGCGGACATCGGCTGATCAGGAGTTTGAGAAATGACCTTGAACAGTGATTGATAAAGAAATGTAGGAAAATGGAAGAGGTTGCCGCTATCGAAAATATTCGGCTGATTAAGAATACTAGTCATCGTCGGCTGGCGTTTTGTGTAGAACACTTTAGGGAGCATTTTGGCTAGCCCACTGCCACAGTTTACCCTCCGCATATGCTTGAAAGGCGGATGGCAGTCCTCCATTTGAAATGAAGGTGATCAAAAGGATGTTTTATTGAAAGGCATAAGAAAACTGCATCATATGAACTGCCGCCATCCTTACTCAAACATGATTAAGTTTTAGGGTTAAGATTAACAAGATTTCTGAAAGGGACTCCTAAAGACTGCTGTGCATCGGTAATTCCAGCAACTTACAAGAAGGGTGATAGATCCTCATGTAAAAAAACAGGAATTTACTTAGCAAGCATCGCATCTCAGCTGCTGACGGGAATTATTCCTCATCGATTATTTAGTGGTCACGAAAGGTGTACGCGTTGGAAACAAGCCCGTTCCCTTCCCGGTTGAGGTTGTATTGACCAAATTTTCACATTTTTTAACACGTTCCATAGACCCACGATTGCTCTTTTTTGATTTGAACTGGGCGTTTGCCTCGGTCGATCGTGCAGTTCTTTGGCACAGCCTCTCACCGAATTGTTTGCTGGAGAAATTCCGCTTATTTAAACTTTGTATGCGAACAGCAAAAGCCCGGGTTCGCAGTATTTCGCCGAAGTTCATCATGAGAGACAATGTTGGCTAGAGTCGCCCTTATTCACCTTTTCTTTTTAACTTTCGTTGACGTGTTTCATCTGTTGCCGCGGAATCTTGAAGCCAGGGCGATAGTGAAAAACGTCAACCCGTCCTGCCCCCAATTGATGCCTCCCCGACCTTGTGCTGTTCCAGTGTCTGAACTTGTCGTGTGTTCACACATACATGCACAGGTGCATGCACACTGATACGCAAACTAAAAACATGTCGTGGCTGTCTCAGTCAATCGACTTCATGAGTCCCTCTATTCGTTACTCTGCTCGCCGGCGGCACAATCACACAACAGTCCGTCTGAAGCACGAAATGTGAATGCGACTCAGACATCTAGTTGCACGTTTTTGTTCATTTTATCTATGCTCATTAATTACAGCAAAGTCTGTTGACAGTCCATCTGCTAGTGGTCACAAACCGATTTCAACCACTCCAAGCTGAAGCACCTCGAAGGGCCCTAAAGCAGATGGATACAAGTCATCCGTGATAAATTAATGGAAGGGCTATCAGCGGCGGTCGTTCTTCTACAAGATGGTTATTATGATTGTCCTATCCTCATTTGATGATAGTGGTCTTGATATTTGCCGAGACGACAAGCTGTCTGACTTAGAATATACGGACGGCGTTATGCTACTGAAAGAGGTCCCAGAAGGTTGCATGTTTTGCTCGACCGTCTTCAATGATAGGTAGGTAACTTTGGGCTGCGCTTTGCATCTCCGAAGTGTAAAATGCTGTAGCGAAATTGAACTGGCTCGAATCTTCTTGCGGAGAAACAACTCAATGAAGTAGACAGATCTAGTTACTTGACTTGTGGTGTCCCACTTCTTAGTCGTTTATCATCTTCGTTCAACGTTAAACAGCAAGACAAGCCTCACTGATCACCGCCTTTTCCCCAGAGTTACACGTTTCTATCAGAGGACCAGGGGCTGGGCCTACAAAGGCGGAAAAAGAATACTGCAGTAGTCAACACACCGAATACAGTCCAACTGTGCAAACGTACTCTTTCAATCATTCTTATTCGATAGAAAGTGACAACACGATCGCCACTGTTCACGGTTCACTGCCATATCCTTCAGTGACTCCAGTCAACTGGTTGGCGGGTTTTCAAACTTCAACCACGAAGAAGTGAGGCACCTACTTTACCTAAGTTCGCGCTACATTTTCTCATTCGACGTTGCCACATCATCTTTCGGCGTCCACATGGCTTCCTCCGATCCTTAGGAGGAACAAAATAGGGCACGATATGGTAGACGAGTGTTCGTCATACGCAACACGTGACCCAACCAGTGTAGTCTACTAAGTTACATGCGCTGAAACAAGCCATTCTCAGAAGTGGCACCCAATACCAGATTCCTAACCTCAATACTACTCACCCGGTCACTCCATCCAATCCTAGCCATACTGCGTAAACATCGGTGGTCGAAAACCTCCAAACAGCGAACATCTCCCACACGCATACTCCATGTCTCGCAACCGTACAACAAAACTAAACGCATTGCAGCACAGTGCACAAGACCTTTCAACTTCATTGAAACATCAGGCCGACGCCACAAGTGCTTCAGTCCATCGTAAGCTGCCCGAGCCTTTGATATGCGCATATTTACCTCCATTTCCGAGCTACCGTCGTTGGACACGCAGCTATCAAGGTAGATGAAACGGTCCACCATTGTTATTTCCTCTCCATCCAGTATGAAGCTCGGCACTGCTGTCGTCCAGTCCTGTAATAGCAATTTGCGCTTTGAAAGTACAAAACATCAAAACGAGCAACTGATCTCGAGAATTTCTC
This sequence comes from Fasciolopsis buskii, assembly GCA_008360955.1. Lineage (NCBI taxonomy): Eukaryota > Metazoa > Platyhelminthes > Trematoda > Plagiorchiida > Fasciolidae > Fasciolopsis > Fasciolopsis buskii. The sequence goes on along the minus strand of LUCM01005621.1, from coordinate 20,444 downwards.
AAGTGCCCGTTGTGCATGGTGCGCAGACTCGAACAGGCAAACGACGTCGTCGAATTCGTAATCTAAATCGCTGCACATCGTTCCTCCACTGGACTCCTACATTCCGCAGACCTAAAGCATCTTCCAGCACCTTGTGCATGACGAAACTGAACAAGAATGGGGAGATGGGACACCCTTTTCAAACGCCACCAGTCGTTTGGAGTAAACTCCGTGGTTCTCAGTTTATCCTCGGGCGACCACAGGTATTCAAGTGCAAAATTTGCTACAGTTTCACGAGCTTCACTGGCATGCCGCTGCAGTGGGGAGCATTGAATAGCGCTGTCCGGTCGATTCATTCGAACGCGCCCTTCAAGTCGAGGACGACTACGATCATCGGGCGCCGGTGCGTGTCGCGTTTCGAGTATCTGCCTGAGTGAATATTTGCGGTGGAGAGCACTGAGTAATGCTGGTCGATCCACCGAGTCGACAGCACCTTTCAAGTCGAGGAACACTACGATCGTAGGGCGGCGGTGCGTGTGGCGCGTTTCGAGTATCTCTCGAAGATTGAAAATTTGGTCGGTGCAACCTCGACCCGGCCAAAATCCGGCCTGTTGTTCGCGGATATTACTCTCGCGAATCCGTGTCAAACAGTGCAGGATTGTCAAAGCTAACACCTTAGTGACTATCGAAATTAAACTAATCCCACGATGATTGCTGCAGTCACTCCGTGTGCCCTTCTTGAAGATGGGTATTATCAGTGACTCACCCCACGATAACGGAATACGCTCCTCATTCCAAATATCACGAAGTAAAGAGGTAAGTGATTTCATCAGCACTTCTCCACCCAACTTGAAAAGAATTGGGGGAAGGTCGTCGGGATCGGATGCTTTTCCCCTCTTCCGAAGCCGAATATTCGACTTCACTTCCACTTCCGTTGGAGTATGAAGAGACACCTCTCAAGGATTCACAGCTCCAGACGTCGGACTAAATACGTTAGCGTATGGCCAGCTAAACTGATCCTTGAAATGCTCCGCCCAGTTGTCCAGTGTTTCTCGTCTACCATGAATGAGCTCTTCATTCCTATCGCACACGAATTCACTAACCGAAGTTCGCCGCCCACCGCTGTCGTGTATAAGCTTAAACAGTCTTTGACTGTTAGCTGAAGCGGACGCCACTTCCATCTCTTCGGCTACCTTAACCCACCAGCTTTCGCGGTCATTCCTAAGGCTTATGGTCAACTGACGCTGGAACTGCCAAAGCATCTTATTCACTCCCTTGCAGTTAGGCAGCTGGTGCTTCTCCATTAGACTTAGCGACCCTTGTGTGATCTAGTATTTTCGATGAACCCTGAAACTTAAAACCACAGGCGAAATCTGCTGCCAAACGCATTGCCTGCTTAATTTGATCCCACTGCTTGACAACATTCCTGCTCGTCGGAGTTCTTAGTTCCTCGGATAGTTTCTGTTCGTAGCTGTTGCGAACAGCCGAATCACCAAGACGTTCGATAGTTAATCTGGCTTGTGGTCTGCGTCGGTGACCGTTGAGCTAAGGCAAAAATTGCATTAAAACTAACGCATGGCCTGATCTGCAGTTCTGGACAGAACGTCGCCAACGGTAGTTTTCTGAAATATGACCGGGCTGGCTCAGGTTGCCCGTCCAGTTAGAGCGCCATATCGCTCTGACACGAATTGCATCAGAAATATATGCTAAATAGGAATAAATTATTGCCCGCCCAAAAGTGGATAGGCCTTTCCCCGTTATTTGTTCTCTGAGCAGGCAAGACGGATCGCTCACCTAAACAGGCTTCTGATACACTCAGTTTTCCAACTCACGCATCGAAATCATCTGCCAACAATAAAATGTCAGAGCCTATCCCCTTCCGAATAAGAGTGACGAGCTCGTCATACAACCAGTTGACTGGAGACACTGAAGGATATGACAGCGAACCGTGAACAGTGGGGATCGTGTTGTCACTTTCTACTGAAAGAGTGCATTTTTACAGTTACACTGTTTCGTGTATTAGCTGCAGCAGCGTCTTGCCTTTTCCCGCCTGTGTGGGTCCACTCCCTGTTCCGCTTGGATGTTCACTTTTTATATAAACGTGTAACTCTGGGGAAAAGCAGCGGTCAGTGAGGCTCGTCTTGCAATTTAGCGTTGAACGATGATGACCTAAGTTCGCTGTGCGTTTTTTCATTCCACGTTGCCACGACATCTGTTGACCCCAACATAGCTTCTTCCATTCCGTGGGTATATGCCGTGATGACAAGTAAACCTCACCCAACACTAGTATCCTTCCGGACGCCGACTGGTCCCTTAGTCTCACAGCGCACAAATGACTTACCTGGGATTTCGTCTACAAGAGCAGCTTCAGCCTTTTCACTTAAGACTTCCTACACCGTGCTGATCCACAGCTTGAGCTGCTTCGTCTCCTGAAGTGTGCAGGAAGTATCCTGACGAGACGTAAGGCGCAGTTAGTTGAATTGCTCTACTGGAACCCTGAATTCGTGTTTCGCTCACGCTGCAGACATCAATCGAAAGTGAGTCCACGGTCAAAACCCAACACGCCTTTTGGCCAGCCTGCGTTAAGTTGCTCACGTGGAAGGAATCGGGATTCAGAGACTGACGGGGCTTGAGAAAATGTGAGCTAACAGACTGAAAATCGCCTACTACACTACTTGACAATAAACCGTGTTATCAGTGGGGGCACTATGGTTAGGTGGAGGTGGCAAAGAGACTGGATTAGAGATAGATGAGACAGGTTAAATAAAAGAGGGAACTCTGAGCAGTGACATGCCTGTTACTATCCGCCCCGCTTGATTAAATGGGTATACCCTTCCTGATTATCCTGCGCAACGACCGATGCAGGGTGGAATTCTCCGTAGGCGTGTAACTCATGGGGGCCGTCACAACGAGACTACACCTTGACGTGGTGTGATGGCTTGCGTGCCTCCATGATCCAACAAGCTATACAGGATGGCTTATCTCAAGTCGAAGATCCAATCATGCTGCGTGAGTGAAACATGAATTCAGGATTCGAGTAGAGTAATTCGACTTACTGCGCCAAAAGTCTCGTCAAGATATTTCCTTCGCACTTTAGGAGACGAAGCAGCTCAAAATGTTGGTCAACGTGGTGTAAGAATAGTCTTGAGTGAGAAGGCTGAAGCGACCCTTTTAGATTGGATCCCAGTCAACAGTCGCTTGTGTGCCACGAGACTGCAGGGATCAGTCGGCGTCCGGAATGATGGTAGTGTTAAGCGCAGTTTATTTGTTATTTCGGCATACGCTCCAACAGACTGCAGCACTGATATGGAGAAAGACGAATTTTACGGTAACCTCGTCACTCTTGTTCGGAAGAGCAAACGCTCTGACATTATATTGGTAGCAGGTGACTTTAATGCACAAGTTGGCAAACTGAGTGCATCGGAGTCCTGTTTAGGTGGGCGATGCGCCTTGCCTGCACAGCGAACAGACAACGGGGAAAGACTTCTCCAATTCTGTGCAAATAATCATTTATTCCTATCTAGTACGAATTTCCGACACAGTTCGCGTCGCACAGCGACATGGCGCTCCAACTCGACAGGTACTTTGAGTCCATATCGCAGTTAGCTACCGTTGGCACGGTTCTGTCCCAGAACTTAGATCATACTGGACACGTATGTCGAAATCGGATCTATGCGTTTAGTTTTAATGCGATTTTACTGCACGTCATGTATCCATCTACGCAGGCCACAAACTCGATTGGCTATCGAACGTTTGTCTGATTCGGCTGTTCTCAACAGCTACGAACAGAAACTATCCGAGGAACTGAGAACTTGGTCGAGCAGCAATGTAGTACGATATGTGGATCAAATTAATGCAGGCTATGCATTTGACAGCAGATTTCGCCTGGTGGTTCTAGATCTAGCGTTCATTCAAAGACACTGGATCCTCGCAATGCTGTCGCGTAATTCTTAATGGAGCAAAAACGCCAGCTGCCCAATGCAAGGATGAATAAGAATGCATTGGCAGTTCCAGCGTCATTTGCCACAAGCCTTAGGAAGACCGCGAAAGCTGTGGTGTAAGTAGCCGTAAGAGCTGGAGTGCGTCCGCTTCAAGCTAACAGTCAAAGGATGTTTTAGCTTTACCACGGACCCAGCGGTGTTGCGCGGCGAACTTTCGGTTAGTGATATTCTGTGCGATCAGGAATTGAAGGAGCTCATTCATTTTGTAGACCGGAAACACTGACAATGGGCTGAGCATTTCAAGGATTCATTTTAGCTGGCCATAGCGCTACGTTATGTTAGTTCCGACGGCTTTGGAGCTGTGAATCCTTTTGAGAGGTGGCTCTTGCAGCCAACTCAACGGAAGTGGAAAGTGAAGTCGAATATTGTCGGCTTCGGAAAAGGGAAAGCATCCGAT
>LUCM01005621.1:0-14875 GCA_008360955.1 Fasciolopsis buskii | reverse complement strand
ATACCCATCTTCAAGAAGGGCACACGGAGTGACTGCAGCAATCATCGTGGGATTAGTTTAATTTCGATAGTCACTAAGGTGTTAGCTTTGACAATCCTGCACTGTTTGACACGGATTCGCGAGAGTAATATCCGCGAACAACAAGCCTAATGATGATGTGCTGTGATCTGAATTGCGCATTTGACGACGTCTTTCGCTTGTTGGAATTCGCGGACCTTGCGCAACGCGCACTTGAGAAATTCTCGAAATCAGTTGCTGGTTTTGATGTGTTTTGTACTTTCAAATCGCAAATTGCTATTAACGGACTGGTCGACAGCAGTGCCGAGCTTCATACTGGATGGAGAGGAAATAACAATGGTGGACCGTTTCATCTACCTTGATAGCTGCGTGTCCAACGATGGTAGCTCGGAAATGGAGGTAAATATGCGCATATCAAAGGCTCGGGCAGCTCACGCTGGACTGAAGCACTTGTTTCGTTTGCCTGATATTTCACTGAGTTTTATGGGTTATGTGTACCCGTCTTTTCATTTTTCTTACTGCAACGTATTGCACGGTCAATAAACGGCTATGGAGTCTCGCCCATCGCTGAACATAACGATGCAATGTATATTCGGTTAACCGTTTTCGTACAATGGTCCTATGGCCAGACAGTTGAATGGATTTTTGAGCAACACTTGACTTGACTGAGTACCATGGGGATTTTAACCGTCACAAGCGGTATTCACGCCTGCTTAACTTCATTCCCCCAGATCAATCTAGTGTTCGAAGTATGCTGTCGATTTCAGCAGTATCGTACCCAGTCTATGGCTGTGAGTGTTAGCCTTCATCTGTACAATTGCGCATTGTGATGCGTACACAGATTTTTGTCTAACAGAACTATGGTAATCATTTTCCCTCTTTTTTGTTAATCATATTGAACGTTATGTATTCCCATGGTTGTGAATAAATGAAATGAGCTTGTTTTTCATGCCTTTTCGTAGTTTTTTGTCCAAGCAACGACATTGTCTAAGCACCTCGGAATCGTCTACGCGAAAACTCACGTTAGTTGCTTCATTAAAAGTAGTGTGTAAAGGTGTACGAAGCCCAAGAACAACTATTCTGACTACTGCCCTTTCCAGGATCTTTGTCTCTGTTCATCTTCCATTTAAATGGCATGTATTCTCGTTCGTTACAGCTCTATCAAGGTATCCTGTTTGATTACTGTTTTCTGACAATCTGTACTTCATTGATCTTCAATCCCTTTTGGATGTGTTAGGGTCAACACAGAGTTGCAAGCTGTCAGACGGTGTGAAAACTGGCAACTTGACATCAAGTAATGGATTTGAAGATGCAGGACGACCTGTTCAATTTGAGATAACAAAACTTCGTCAGTTTGCAATGCCGAAGCTGAATTTAATAGGACCACCGAGCCCCTCCGACTCATCTGACCCTCCTCTGTCATCCGATCTGTCCGGGACCCCCACATGTGTTACCTCTGGTGGCCCCGCTAATTTTTGGTTTGCGGTTGGATCTGACAGTGGTTCAGTATATCTCTTCGATCGCGCGCGGCTTGTCAAAGAAATTTCTGAATCTGAGTTGGCCCGTTTGAATGACACCATGATGGTTCGTAAACTGTTTTGTCTTGCATCCGTTATAAATGCCCGCGTTATTTTTGCATTAGAATTTATCTTAAACGTTTTCAATTAGGTTTACGATTTCTGGTTCACTTCGCACGTATTAAATTTTCTTTTCTGTCATTGCTATTAATTTTATTATTGAAAATGCAGACGGAATGTCACGATTTAGAGACTAATTGTTGAATCAGTAACAAATAGAGCCGGGATTTGAAAGCATGTTTTAATTAAGTTCACTTCGGCGTTTCGCTGTTGCTTCACATATTTTAGTGATCGTGGGGTTAGTGTAGGAAAATGTTGAACACAGCGGATATTATTCTGATGTACTTTTGAGCTTGGCACGCTGTTATTTGTTTATTGCTGTGCTACGAAGGTTCTCAATTGCGAATTTAGGTTGTACTGTATTATATTGTAAAGACTTTTGCGTACAATTAATGGTTTCGGTTTACAGTCAAAAAATGTGAGGCGAAAAATAAGTAAAATAAAAATACAGTTATCACCTCTTGAAAAATATAAAACATCATCGATAAATCATCAGAGCATATTATGACAGGTTGCTCAGGAATTCGGCTGAAGCCTGGTCAAGGATTGTCAAAATTGGTGCTAAATTTCGGCCAGTGATGGTCCTATGGATATTGATTCTAGAGGGTAGGGAACGAAAGGCGGATCGTGTTGCAATATTAGGGCAGCACTTGCATAGATAATCGTGCAGAGGATGCGTGGGATCTGTAAGAATTTTGTGAGCAAAGTTCTAACATGGTAATAAGTGTTGATCACATACATTTAAGGACAATTCAGTGAGTGGTACGAAGGGCACATGTCTAATAATTGATTGTCCCCGGCGAAGAATTTTGAAGTCTTTCTAAGAAAACCTGGGAAAATTACGGGAGAACAGTAAAGAAGGATCGAAAAAATACATTGGTATACAAATCGGAAGATGGTGCTTTGTGTCAACTTGTAGTGTTGAAGCTTCCTGAATTGAAATGACAACCGTCGGAGATTGTTTACACAGGTAGAAATGTGAGAAGTCCACGTCAGATTTTTACCAATAGTAACTCCTGGATATTTCACAGTTTTTGACTTGATGGAAGACGTTTCGGATGGGTTAGCTGACCGACAGAGAAAGAAAGAACAGACATTCGAAACATTTAGATGTGTTGGGATTTAAACCAGCTCGCGCAGAGATCGTAGACAAACGACAGTTTATTGGAAAAACTTTGAAAATTATCGTTGCTCGAGAGAGGAGAGAGAGAGAGAGAAGACAACATAATCAGCATACTTAAACAGATGATATGGGGAGCTAGTTGATAGGCCGCTGATGCAAGTAGCGGAAGTAATAGAGTGAAAGAACAGCACCCTGTAGCACGCCTGAGTTGTTAATCAACAGTTTTGAAACTTGATCGTCCATTCGTGTGCACTGGGTTCGGTTAGCAAAGTAGTTGGACAGACATGCTACTGGAGACGTGGGACAACTATATGTTTGCAGGTTGTGAAGTAGAAGGGGCCATGGGACAGAACCAAATACCGACGAATAGTCTAGAAAAGCGTAACGCACAGATTTCACTGATGCGTTTAAGGACTTACAAATGTAGTGAATGAGGAAAGCGACAGCGTCAAAAGTGTACATGTTAGATTTATGGGCAAACTGGAAAGGGTCGTCAAGAGAGTAAATAGAAGAACACAGGCGTTTAAGTATAACATGTACCGTCAGTTTAAGATAAGGTGTTAAGGTGACGGGGCGAAAGCGTTTTGCTGAATCAGTGGAACTCCCAACCACGATAGCGTGAGACACCTACTTTACTTAAGTTCGCTGTACATTTTCTCATTCCACGTTGCCACTTCATCTGTTGGCTTTCATATGGCTTCTTCCGATCCTTAGGAGGAACAAAATAGGGCACGATATGGTAGACGAGTGTTCGTCATACGCAACACGTGACCCAACCAGTGTAGTCTACCAAGTTGCATACGCTGAAACAAGCCATTCTCAGAAGTGGCACCCAATACCAGATTCCTAACCTCAATACTACTCACCCGGTCACTCCATCCAATCCTAGCCATACTGCGTAAACATCGGTGGTCGAAAACCTCCAAACAGCGAACATCTCCCACACGCATACTCCATGTCTCGCAACCGTACAACAAAACTAAACGCATTGCAGCACAGTGCACAAGACCTTTCAACTTCAGTGAAACATCAGGCCGACGCCACAAGTGCTTCAGTTCAGTGTAAGCTGCACGAGCATTGGATATAAGTGTATTTACCTCCACTGCCGAGCTACCATCGTTGGACACGCAGCTGCCAAGGTAGATGAAACGGTCCACTATTGTTATTTCCTCTCCATCCAGTAACAAGCACTCGTGGCTTCGGCCTGATATTTCAATGAAGTTGAAAGGTCGTGTGTACTGTGCTGCAATGCGTTTAGTTTTGTTGTACGGTTGCGAGACATGGAGTATGCGTGTGGGAGATGTTCGCTGTTTGGAGGTTTTCGACCACCGATGTTTACGCAGTATGGCTAGGATTGGATGGAGTGACCGGGTGAGTAGTATTGAGGTTAGGAATCTGGTATTGGGTGCCACTTCTGAGAATGGCTTGTTTCAGCGTATGTAACTTAGTAGACTACACTGGTTGGGTCACGTGTTGCGTATGACGAACATTCGTCTACCATATCGTGCCCTAATTTGGGTTTCTTCGTCTGACTTCTACTCATTGACCCTCCAGGCATGATTGGATCTTCGGCTTGAGATAAACCATCCTGTAGAGCTCGTTGAATCATAAGGCACGCAGGCCATCATACGACGTCAAGGTGTAGTCTCGTTGTGACAGAAGTCAGTCAGATGAAACATAGTCATTGGTAGCGTAGATGCATGAGTGAAATCACGCAAAATAATATGCAGACTATCCTCGAGAATAGGAATAATAAATACTAGAAAGGACTGGTGAAAATGTGTAATAATGTGTTGTGAGCTAAAAGTGGCAATATACTGATTCGTTATGATTGTACTGGTATGGCGAGAAAACCTAGGATTATACTGTGTCACGAGACAGTCAATTCTGTTTATCGAGTACGGACTTGTCGGACCAGAAGGAGTTAATGTATTTTGCCACACCGCCTCCAGTCTTCTTGTACGAAACTCGGTTCTGTCGATGGAGTCTGAAGCTGTCTATCGACACGAGTGAATCAGCGATATCCGGGTTCAGCCACGATTCTTGCATGTAGATGATACAAGTGTGAACATGGATCGGTAATTGAAATGTGAGAGACAGATCCGACGTTTTCGCTAACAGAATGCGAATGTTGGTACTCAACAAAGCCGGAACGGACATCTTGGCTGGAAGGGTGCATTTAAGAGCTAGCTTCCAGTCAGCACATTTTTAGATGGATGAGAAGATCGTTGGGATGTAGCAACACGTTATCCTAGTCCAAGTTGAGAAAGTAATTTCGAGCGATTTTAGCGGCATACGGAGAAACCGTGAAATCCGTTCGCGTTATACATTGAGCGGCGGAAAGCGAATTCAGGGGAAGCGCTGCAAGGAAGTGGTTATCTGCTACCGGTACTTCAGGCTCCTGCTTAAACAGTAGTTCACAAATGAAGGTGTGATATGGCGAAGTGTGCGTCTATTTATAATGGCTCTAGATAAAGGTCAGTCACCCAATTAATAACTGCTTAAGCTATACCATCATATAAGTCTACATTACGATTAAGCCGATAATTGTTTTCAAAACAACCCGGGTAACCGCGGTCCGCGTTGAAGAGCTGTCTCCCTGTTCCAAATTCGACTTTACTGTTTCAGGTGTGGGTGCTGAGCCGCCTACATGAGCAAGACAGAGTTACAGTTACGCCATTGAGTAACCAAACGTGTCTCGGATATGGTTACAGAAAAGTATGCAAGTTTTACCATAGTAATGCCATCAAAACAAGAACATCTCGAAGCTACCATTTTGTCATTCCACACGAGACATTTGCGATTATCTGTTGCACGGATAGTAGACGATTACTCCATTATACAAAAGCGCTAGCTATTCGTTTGCTGAATTCGGACCTCCGTTGGTAACGTGGAGGTTCTGTTTCTCTAGCGACCAAGTATCACACACTTGTTTGGATCTAGTCATAGAGTCAAGCTGTTTTTGCAGTTTTATTGCCCGATGTTCGTTTTTCTTGACTTTAATTACACAAGATGAACAGAAAGTAAACCTATTGAAATTGAAAGGCCGGAAGACACCGCAGTGGCCTACACACTTAATACAACCTAACGCACCTCTTTCAGTTTTTCCTATTCGTCAGGTGACTGCAGATCTCCAATCTTCGGGTTTCGTCGCCGCTCCTTTCAGTTTGTATGGATTATTTGGACACTAATCACGTATAGATCAGGCATATGCTTTACTCGTTTGCGTTGCATTTTCTCATTCCCTAGTGCCATTTCGTCTGTAGATCCCATATAGAATCTTTTCATCCGAGAGAGAGACGAAGAACGGTGTTTTGTACTAGATAAATGTTCGCCATGTGGAATATGGGTCCCAATCAACAACGTCCATTCCGTTTTCGTACGCTGTCATGAAAATATTCGGGTATTGATGCCAGATACTTGATGTTGGTTGTTAGCATTACTCACCCAAGCTTAGCTGTGCTGTCAAATTAATAATTTTAATTAGTATGGTTTTCGGCAGGATCTGCTCTTTGATTTTTCAAGTTTATTGCAGAAATATCAGTATTTCCTGAGGAAACTGTTCGATTTGTCTTTTTTGCCCCGTTATGGAAATCTAACCGGACTGATCGAAGGGGAGCAGTAGGAACAAGGGTGATGTATATCGCATTTCATTGCTTCAGGATTCGCTTTACAGCCGCTCAAGGTTTAGTCGACAAAGGACCGCATCTTTTACGGGGTTGAGCAGGTTTCGGTTTTGGTAATTTTTCACCATTTGGAATGCAGATATTGTTAGGTTAGTTGAAAGAAGTGTCCTGTTTTTTTTCGTTCATCCGGAATAGCCGTTCCTCGTATACTCGGATGTAAGCGGCGGATTGAACACCGGTGTTTGCGCATTAACCCTGACCACTACTCAACCACTCCCTGCTCCTGGATCATCTGCTTCATCTCAAGACACTCCGCTGTTGGCCACGATCTGCGAACAGCCCAGCTGGAATTCGGTTTACCTGTGGTCCGTTTACAATAATCGCACCTTACGTAATGCATCCCAAGCGTGTGAGGATTCCTCCGGTGTAGCGAACGGTAAGCAGCGTCACGCCAGGATAAGCAAGCGTAAATCATTCGGCCGTCCAGCGAAGGTTACCAACCAGCACTTCTCAGATGCGCCTCTTGAGGATAAAGTGGCAGACATTACGCAACCATACGCCTTGGCTACCTATTCGCGGATCTCTACAGCGGAAGCGCTACCATCACCAACCAGACTTGCAAAACGTGTAAGCTCACTACAGTATGTCATGCATCATGCAAGTATCACATTCTGAATTGATTGCCTACATGCTTTTCCGAAACACGTTTCGCGCCGTAGGTGAGTATCAAACGAATTGGAATGTTTAACCAATACTGTTCTCTGCTTCGGTAGAATTCCGAAGTCATTCGCTTAGTCATTTTCGGATGGGACTCCTAACGTTTTCGTGATTGCCGTTAGAATAGACGAGCTGTGGTTCCGACTGCTCCTTTAATCCGCAAAACTAATAGTCAATGATTTTCCGAGGATTTTGGTGATCACATTGTGCACTTCGTTGTTTTCCCTTGATGTTCTGTGCTGCCGTCTTATTCCGTATCTTCGTATTGTTGTTAGTCGTTTACTACGCCACGCTTGAGGTTATTCTAGTGTTTCTATCCCAAAAATGTTTAGCAGTTACTTAAACTTTTCTCAACGGCTTTTAACTTCGACTCGCCGGATTCTTTTATCCACATTTTTAAACGAGAGCCACAACAATATTCCTGACCCTTATTCAACGCACCTTAGCGGACGACCTTATCCATGTCGCTGCGATAGAGCCAAGTAAAAGTAATGGAATTCGAGGTTCCTTAAGGTTGCTTTCAATAAATTTGTTTTTTTATACAGAAGCTATTGGTCATTTGAGGGTCAGTTATTCAAGGAAATTAATCTTTGACGCACAAAACCCAACGATAGCCAAGAATGCTACAACATATAGTAGTGATAGTGGTAGACGGCAGTTCGCTGTAGTGCTGCTTGTGGTCATACCTGATCTATTGGAACCTTACTTGGTTCTATGTGTAACGTGCACGGGGTCATGGCTCCTCCGAGAAACGTGAAAAATGGAATAAAAATCCGTGAACCGAAGTCCACTAAGCGTATCAACCAGGATCAACTCTTACACAGTCAGAATCACGATGGCGGCGCACAGCCAACCCGTTACATGTTTATGCAAGTTTTAAGATCATGGCCACTGCTACCTCTCCGCCCACAGTAAATCCTTTCTACTGTATTCATGCGCTAAATTGGTGGATAAAAGTGCTGTTCACTGAACCGTTAATAGTCAGTCCAGACAGACTATGATCCGCATGCAGTCATTCCTCTCCGATTCGGGTCTCAGCTTGAGTGCGATCGAAATATACTGCCAATAATTCCTAACAAAAGTGACTAGCTCCATAGTACTTCAGTATCCTTTGGGCCAAAGTTCAGCGCTAACTCTGCAAAATATATCCACTCTAGGTTCAAAAGTATTGGAACATAGTGATGTCAGTCTGTGTAATAAAACGCCGTCCGGCTATTGGGTGACTTCCTGACCAGAGTACGCAATGTGAGTGCTCAGCATGCACGATCAAAAAGAACAAATTAAGTACATTAGCGTTCCTCAAAATCGTGCATGGATATGGCCACTGCAAGCAGGAGTATACAATCAGAAGGCAATCAACCGGAAAAAAGGGACGCAACGACGGCCCCGAGACAAGTTACATTAGGTTTCAAAAGACGGTTAAGTGTTCCGTCGAATTGGACGAATCAAGAGAGAGACAAAGCAGCCTATCATATACAATATATTGGATGGAAGCCGACAGATCTGTGGCGCGAGGTGGTAGGTACATGAACAATTGAGGCTAATCGCAAGGCAGTGTAGGATGATCAAGGAACTGAACAATCAAATGGGATGTTAAGTGACACGTTACCGAGTGGTCGAGTATTGTTAATGAAGGCGAGAGCAAATAACGACACGATGTTTGAGTGAAGACAACAAAGTGGAAAACTGCCAACTTAGTTCCGGTGATTATATAACCAGTCTGTATACCGGAGGGGGCGACGAAAAAGAGTTGGGGCAGGTGTGAGTTTTGATTGTTTGTACGGTGATAATTTTCAAGGCCAGCGGGTAAATCTTGTCGAAACAGTAGTCATGAAGAGTCCTCGTGACCTCTGACAGAGACGGTACTGGAAGAACGCAGAATCGAGATGCGATCAAGGAAACTGCACGGACGTCTGAGGATTGCGAAAAGAATGATCTAGGCAACCGACTCAAGTCATGGACGATAACAAATAAGGCCAAGAGGATTCCTATCTGGGGCAAGCGCAAAAGCGAGGGAAGCATAATTACTTGGTTAAATGGGAATTTTAATCAACACAACCTGGAACTTCATGGAGTTTTTCTTCATCTTTTCGCGACGGGCCGTCATAATGCTATGAGAAATAAATTCGTGCTCATTGTGTATGACACTTCTAAATAAGCAGCTCCTGTCTGCAAGCACATGGTCAAAAAAGAACACTTTTATAGAGTTTTGCTTTCCACATTCATAGGCAAGAAGTAATACCTTCCCGTTTCGGCGAGAGGCCACTAACCGTGGACTACACTGGCTGCTGGAAGCGGGCCATCAGTTGTTTTCTTAAGTTGGCAATTTGTCTTTCAGAGGAAGCAGCGAGAAATTATTCGCCTCATCATGACCCCACCGTTTGCTATCCAGAATATTTGACGCACTATTCAGTGGGTGATTTCCATTCGCATGCTCTTCTATTGCGTAGTAGTGCCTACTTATGAGTTCCGTCATGTGGTGCTTACTAGGCAGTACGACAGGATATTTGCCTTCAAATTTTACGTTGGCTTTCTGCAATCGTCCTCCAATTCTGAGCAATCATTCAGTCAACACGGAGTTGAGATTCTTCAATCGGAAACCATTAGTACTATCCTGCATAATCTTTTCGGTTTCATCTCCAATGGAAAATGTTCTTGCAGCAATGAACATGTCACGTCCCTCTCGTATTGTGGAATTTCTGCCGCACTTATCGCCTCGACGTTCAGTGACTCCTAGTCATCTACCTCTCATTATAATTATCCAGCATATGCATCCCGTCCACCGTTCGGAGCAAACTGGCTCAGTCGGAAATGCAACAGAATCGGTTCAACAGAAAGTCGAAATCCACCGTTGGCTCGTTCTGAACACCTGTTTTTCCAGTATTTTGCTTTATGGTTCTTGTGACCAAATCGAGTTCTTGAAAATTTTTAGCTTGATTGTTATTGTTCAGTTTGCTAATAATTTGCCCATTCAATTCAAGGATTCTGCTGTTGAACGCTCAAACTACCGGTTCAAACACTGCCAATTTCTTAATTCACATTTGGATCCTCTGTCTACCTACGGGATGAGTAATGGACGAATCGATAACGCACTCCGGTCGTCATACTTGTTAGTCACTACGGTGCAACCCTTGTGTGCAAATCGAAAAAGTTTTGGCCGGGTGGTTGTCTGGCGAGTACCCATCCCCAGTGAGTCAGATTTACAGTCTCAAGCTGGTCGTCCAAATGCGGAAAAATCCGATTCGCCATTGACACTTTTGCCGCTAACTGATGCAGCTTTACCCCCTGGTGAATTACCTGCTTGCCTGGCCGTTCACTCTGGTCGATCACGTGCGTTGGTTGGGGTAGGCACCATGGAAGGCCGAGTGGAAGTTTACTTGTGAGTCTCCTGTTTTTCTCATTCGCTGAATTTGTGGCTAAAATTGCTGTGACGCTTTCTGGTGCATGCTTGCAAGTGGGTGCAGCTGAACGAGAATGCTAGATAGCCTAAAAAGCTGAACGCAGTAGTACGTTATACTGATAGTTGTGGTCCCGATTGGAATGAAGTCCGGATTAGCGAAATTTCACAATGCCTCGGGGCAGCGGAAAGTAAATTGTGAATTATGATTTCTACATCTACTTTTGCCAGTGCTGCAGTGTAGACAATTTTCATTGAAGGGCCTAGTAATCTAGTGTCCCTGCTTCTGTGTGTGCAATCCCACTGTCATTTTTAAATCCATCAAACACTAGTCAAGAGCTATAGGTTACCTTTGGTCCTGTTTTGGCTTGTTTGATTATTTTTACAGATTTTGGGGTACACAGGAAGTCTGACGGGGACGAATTTTTCCATTCCGAAATGGCGCTGATAATTGGGAAATGTCATGGTGCACGGAACGATCTGAAGTGGATCATGCTCAATCTTCCTTGACATCATTGCTTCATGCTATTCGTCCCCTTCTATATGCTAGAAATGCGTGGGCAAATGTCGGGTTTTATTGTGATGAGTTTACCTAGACTACTGCAGATGTCACTTTTGTTCTTATTTTCAATTTATCTCGCTAAAACTTTTAACCAGACATGTTTTGGTCTTTATGTTTTCAGTCTTTCTCCACGTACGTACACACTGTCGTGTGTATACTCCGTCAAGGATGCTCATCCGATTTTCGTTACCGCGCTTACATTCCTCCCGATATGCGAGTCACATTCAGCTGCATCTAAGTTGACAGTAGCTGGTAAACCAGGTTCGCCTATTTTTCGATCCGAACAATCCTACGAGTTAGTCAGTGTCAGTGTAGATCGAAAATTGTGCTGGCATTGCGGTCCTCGTTCGTCTCAGATTAATCGTTTGGCTCATGGTTTATCTCCGGATCCAGTCGGCGTGTGGGCTCGTGGGCAAAGTTTTCTGCAACAACTTATGATCTATTACGGTCTGATATTCCTTTTGCCAGTTTTACTTTCTCTATTTGACCGGATATTTTATGGACTGTTTTGAATAAGCGTCATTTCTGTCTACCGATAAACGTTACATTCCCCTGCTTTTTTACGGATCTGCCCGTGGTGACCCGCCGACTTTTACCTCCTACCATAATTGTCTTTCATCCATCATTCCATACCACCATCCCTCCTGGTTCTTTGATGCTACCAAATTGGTTGAACATTTCGGCCTCCGCTGTTGCTTAGACCTCGGGATCAGGGCCGTTTTGTGATTATACATATGCAGGCGCTCATGTACCTTGCTATGCAAAACTAATGGTCTGCTTGATATATTCGTCTTAAGTTTCTTGTTTCGACTCTTGTGTTTGTTTACTCTCACAATTGCTGTGAATAATAGAGATTTCTCTTCTGCTTTCTTGGGTGACTGCGACTGGCTTTCGCCCGCCGTCGTCCGGTGTCATGGAAAATTCCGTAAAGTTCAGTTTTTACATCCATTGATTTCGTTGTGTGAAGTGGACAGCCGCGAGTTGTCAATACCCTGGACCGCCGGCATCCTTCCCGTAAAAACATTGGTTTCGGTCTTCTGGTGCAGGGAACATGCAAGGTGCCACAAGTAAATCCGTTTCGGTACGTGTATCTGATGGCGGCACCTGCAGAATTGAAGTGCCCACATCGAAGGCACTACTTAGATTTAAATGTTCACTTCATGTAGTTGGCTTCAATGTTCACTCGCTTTGTCGGATCCAACAACGGGTCTTTTCGCCTCTGTTATGCGGCGAAAACACTGGCTTTCTAACTGTGACGGTCTGGTACGTTAACACCTGCGGCGTCAATTAACAAAGAATTCTGAGAACGTGGAAACTGCAGGTTAGGGTAGCCGAAGAAATAAAAATTAGATGCATCAGGTAGCGGTCAAAGATTGTCCATGCTTGCACGTGTCACCGATGGCCGGCGGACTTCAGTTAGTAAGACCGTAGGCAATGGTCGCGTGCTAATATTGTTACTCCGACGGAAACCGGGGGCACGCCGCTGCCCGAAAACCGTGGTGTCTGTCGCTTGAAAGATGCCTGCGATTAATTCGACAAGACAGTGCTGTCCAGTGCTCTTCACCGAAAGGGTATATCGGAGATGTTCCCTAATCCTCGAAAACCGTGGTTGTGTATTTAGGGTATTGTAAGGATATGCCGTGTGTGTCACATCTCTCCATTGCTTAACTTCATCGTTAGCAAGCTAGGGTTGTGCTCAGGATGTAGCCATTAAGCTGGCAAATATATGGGTGGGTCCTATATTATGTAGACAACCTTGCATATTTGCTCGAGTTTGTGCAAGGCGGTTTAGACAGAGTGGCAGCGGCGGTAGTTCGATTCGGCATATGCTTTTCATCTTCAGACTGTAGGATATTGTTACAGCACTGGATTGTCGGGATCTCCGAGTCTAGTAATCGATGGAGCGTAAGTAACGGTTCTCGACTGTTTCATTTACCTCGGAATTTGTGTGACGAAGGGTAGTAACTAGGTATCCGAGGTGGGCACTGGTATATCGATGACTCGGGTGGAGTGCAATAGACTAGAGCACCTGTGGTGCCCACCTGATATTTAATTGGAGTTGAATGATCATGTAGTAATGTGCAGCAGTGCTTCTGATTCTGTCATGCAATGGCGAGTCGCGAGGTTTGCGTGCTGAAAATGTTCGTCGGCTAGACGGTATGGATAACCAGTGTCTACGTCGTATCGGCAGGACTGCCTGGTGACTGTCTAAGCAATGTGTTGGTTGGAAAAATAGTATTGGATATCGTATCCAGCTCAGTATATTTCTTCAGTTGGGAAAATAATCGTCTGCCATACCTGTTTTCCGTTCCTTCTAGAGAATGGAAGAATTCGCTTGGAAGTCATGAGATGACGTGGCAGCGTGGAGTGAGAACATTTGCATCAAACTTGGGTAAAACAGATGCCTAACGTCTCCGTGGTTGGGGTCCAGATATTCGTCAACCAGGTGGTTGGAGACACTGAAGGGTGTAACAGCGTACCGTGAGCAATGGAGGTCGTATTGTCATTTCCTGTCGAATCGGAATGTGCGTTTGTCTACTACCGTATTCTTTTCCCCACTCAGCAGTGGAGTCCCAGTGCCTATCTCAAACCGTTGATTGTCACGACTGGAATGTCATTTACAGTATATATGTAGAAGTATTTTCCTTGTTCTCCAGCTGTAGTGTTTGACTTGGGACACCAATTCAGGTAGATGGGCTGCTACCCAGGTACTGCTCACCACATGCGTAACGAGTAGCTATTAAAATTTTATCTTCCAGTTTAGTGGCTGGCCTCTCTTTAACTACGCGTCCACAAACTTCTACCAATCTCACCAACGGTACATAACATATTTCACTGGTTGTCGCTCAGCATAGTCGAGGATACGCAGCCCATTGCATCGAGGTTTTGTCCTTCGATTATCACAGTTCCCAGGTTTTTGACACAGAAAAGGCGTGCATTGCATCAGGTGCATCTCCGGGTTGCGGTTTGATCCCACAGCTCGACAACAACAATACGGCACGATATGGTGGACGTGTGTTCGAAATACGCAACACATAACCCAACCAGCCTACTTTATTAAGTATACTGAGAGCCAGCAGATAGTATTAAATTCCTGACCTCCACATTACTCACCCGGTCACTCCGTCCTGTCCTGAGGATACTAACCGACGAACATCCGCACGCATACTCGATGTCGCGCAACCATACAATAGAAGTGACTGCGCTGCTGCGCAGTACACACGACCTCCCATGTTCATTGAAATATCAAGCCGACGCCACAAGTGCTTCAGTCCAGTGTAAGCTGCTCGAGGCTTCAATATACGCGTATTAACCTCCACTGCCGAGGTAACATCGTTCGACACGGATCTATCAAGGTAAGTGGAACGGTACTTAGTCGTCAGTTTTCCTCAATCTAGTATAAATTTTAACAGCCTACAATCAGGATGGTGATCTGTGGACATCAACAAAAATGCAGGAACCAACTCAACCTATTCTGATGACCTGCTTGTCAGAACGATTAGGGTTCTCAACCAAAGCCCTTGGTTCTGATAAGAACCTAACCGCAAGGCAGCGGGGTATACTTTGTGAAAGCTCATCTATCTGAATCAATTACCCTTCCACTCGTTTTTCGGCCCTTTCTTTGTAACAAGCGATCTCTGCGAGATCCAGTGTCTTTGATGAACGCTAGATCTAGAACCACAGGCGAAATCTGCTGCCAAATGCATAGCCTGCCTAATTTGATCCCACTGATCGTCTACATTGCTGCTCGACCAAGTTCTCAGTTCCTCGGATAGTTTCTGTTCGTAGCTGTTG